>CAJQUW010016874.1:0-126288 GCA_907163375.1 Prostheceraeus crozeri | reverse complement strand
CGCGTAGATATATGACAAACCTATACTTTTCTGAATCCTCTCTTCACCCTCTACCGAGATCCGAACCTCTCGTTCCTCTAAAGTTGCCGGTTGCCCTAGGTGAATTGCATATTCAAATGCTTTGCCAAATTAAAGTGCTTGACATAACCTTTCACATGGTAAAAAGGTTACTGAAATTGAACATCTTCATCAATGAGAAAATCTTGTGAGATTTTATTAGCAACATTTTTTGATTAAACTTATTAATATTTTATCTTTTTGCACATACAGCCAATCCTAAAAACCGTGTATCATGATGAAGCTGACTGATAGTTCATGCTGTCTGCCAACTATCATAAAAAAAATTTGTCGTCTTCATGTTGAAATCCTGCATCAAGGAAAACGCTCAATTTTTTTCGTAAGGCCTACTGACCACACATGAAAACGAAATATATGTCAAAACAATCTATGGAACATAAGGTTTCATATGATATGCCGTTTATCAAAATTGATCCGGGACTTCAACACGAAAATTTCATTTGAAAATGGCCTAGCTTTTTTGTGCAATTACTTTTGAAACGGTTTGTATTATTCTTATCATGATCAGATAACTGTGTGACTTTCAAACTCGAGTTAAAGTTTAGTTAATTTGCAATTACATCATCACTTCCTCAGCGTTTGCATGTCGCACCATTTGTGGGTGCGTGTCATCTCTTTCCACGTTTCACTTCTTTAACATTGCAGTCCGAGACAGTTAACTGTCTTTCCCTTACTATCTCTGCTTCCATACCGAGCAGAAGGCTGACGTCATCAAATAATAAAGATAAGAACTTCCATCTGCTTGCTCGAACGAGTGAAGCCAGCACAAGTCTAGTCTCCACTGTATGTGAAACGCACGCACGAAACTTACCCCTGCACGACGCATACAGACTTTCCTGACTTGAATTGGCAACACAGCAATAGACAGGCAAGAAATGTGTCTCACTAATTGGACAATTTAATGATTATGCTCATGTGTGTGACATACACGTGTGCAGGATTGCCAACATTTGCTGAGTGGAATGGGTGAGATTATTGTATTAGATAAATATACTGCATCTTGAGACGTCTAACACGAGTATTCGCATTTTTTGCATCTCAAAGAAGTAGATATCTAGGCCTGTTAGCATGTTAGCATGCATAGATTTTACGCGAAAGTGCAGTTCTATCATGAAATGTCATTAAGAATTACATCAAAAATACGAATGCGTGAGATAAATACAACAGGCGTGAGAAATTTTGCCTCCAGCGTGAGAGCGTGAGAAGAGGCCTGAATGCGTGTGACTCACGCCCAATGTGTGAGAGTTGGCAACTCCGTGTGCTAGGTCCATTTTGAGATAAATTGATGTCGACATCATTCAACAACGTTCTGTAGGGCTGCTTAACAAGAATTTTGATTTAATGAAATGATAAGTCGTCACTTGTGCTCACTTCATATTGTAAAAGTTCATAAACTGACCTGTCACTTTTTCATGATGATTCCAAAGCAATAGTGACTTCATGCCAATCCCCGGAATCCCGAAATCCCGGGATTGGAGGTTCAAAATCCCGGCATTGAGAAATTAGCAATATAGCTGTATTCTGTCTAAAGAAAGACAGATTGGGAAAGGTGAAGTTACCAGAAATCCACACACGATGGTTATAGGCTCTTCACATTTCAATATAATCGTCAACGTTACGTTTTCAATAATCCATTAATGAGACTTTTGAATTAGGTAGAGACTTAAATTTGAGCTTTTCATTTCCAAAAGCAAACAATATATTAGAGCATGACCAATTTGAAGATGAGCATTGCTGGCGAAGTAGGCCTACACAATACCGGGATAAGGAATCGAACTAATCCTCGGGATTGAGATCTTTAAGAGGCAAATTGTTCACCAGACTGCAGTATACAGTATATATTTACATTATGATTCTGTTTAACTCAATCCCGGGATTAGTTTGTTCAGGAAGAATAATTAATTCTATTTGACCATAGTTGTTATTCACAGCATTAGTTTAGCTTATACAGTAAAAAGACATGTAAAATGATCTTCAATCGCGCAATCCCCAGCTTGGAATTTTGGAATATCTCAATGTGCTAGTACAATGCATTGATAGTCGTGAATCATGATTATCTTGATTGCCATTTTATTTTTAGTTACAAATGGTATACTTGTATTTTGTCAATATCGATCCTGGGTCAGAGCTTGTGATACCGAATCCCGGGATCAAGAAAAGCCGGGAGTTTTAGGCAGGCTATAATCCCGGGTCTTCACCCTATACCAATCCCAAATCTCTGGAAACTGTAGATTGAAAGTGCCTAATCAGGAATTCGTAACTGTTTTCTGTAACTCTATTAGTAGCTATATAATTAACTTTGTAAATCATTATCCATTAGTACTTAAAGAGGAATAAATTTTAAGTCGATTGCGATATTGTAAGTAAACCGACTTGCGGCAATTCCAACTTATGGCTATTCTCACATCTCTGTATCCCATATTGTTAACTTACACATGTGATTTATCACATCACATTTACTGCTCAACTTAATCCCGGAATCATGTGATCGAGATTTTCCGAGACTGTGGAATCTCTACCCTGTACATATGATTAGATAAACATAAAGTACGTAAATATATAGTCACACATACAAGTATGCTGACACAACTGTAATATATGGACTACAATATTATTGAATTAGTAATTCAAAGAAAGACATCGAAAAGTATTCGAAAGTCTTTTCGGTTTCTACTAACGAAGCAGTAAAGCATCTATAAGCTACGACCAAGATAAGAACAAATTAATCAATCAATGATGGGATTTCGGGGTCTGCACAAAGCCAAGGAATCCAGGGATTGTAGTCCTTGCCGAGATCCCATGCTATTTACATGCATCTGTGCTTTATAAGAGGATGTCTACGATTCTACTCAATCCCGGGATCCTGGAATCAAGATTTTCTGATTTTCTTGCTCGTCATTTGTCTGTAGACAACAATCCCACGAAGTTCATGATCACAGCTGTACCTTGTATTCTAGCTGAGTATCCAAGAGGTACCAATCATTCATCCCAGAGTTCAAGTAAGACTTTTCAGTCGTGTTGTAGTGTCACTCAGTGAGAGATCAAGTCTATTCTAAACCCAATGTGACTAACTTTGGCGAAATTTGATGATTTTGGAAACTTGAAAAATGTGGGGGGAAGAATAGAAGTACCGCATTATGCAATGATTTGTTTCATGGTTTCATCCTATTTCAAAGACGTCATTAAAAAAGACAAGGGATCGGTCTTCTAAGGTCATCAAACAGTTTCATCGCTGACAATTTCACGAGCTGCAAATGTCTCATCGGCGTGGGTACGACACACATAATTAGAGGTGATCGCCGTCTAGAACAAAGAAGTCATGCAATTGAAATGCCAATCACTTATCGATATTCTGTCAACTTTGAACATGAATCTTGACACTCTGATAATAAAAAATTAACTACATGTAGTTATCTCAATACTTGACTAAAATTACCGAAATGGACTTCGTATTGATCGAAATTGTATGGAGAATGCGATGCCATTAATCATTTTACAATCAGAAGCAACATTATATTTTCTAAAATAAAAACATCGCTGTTGAAATGGGTTCAGATCCATTTCAACTGCGGCAAACCGCATCGTGTTTGAGCGACATCTCCGATCTTGTACTGAGTTTAATGATAGAATTCGAGAAGTCATTAAGCTCGGCAGAAAATAGCCGCAGAAACGTACTCTGTCTGAACGGGCCTTAATAATCTGTCCTATGGGAAGAAATAAATATTCAAATCAAACGTCACGCTGATAAATCTATTGACTTGGAATAATTGTTCAACATATTTAAGTGTTCAAAATATTTTCAATGTTTGGAAAATTGCTATTTTATGACACCTGTCACTGACTAAACTTCAGTTAGTTTTGAGTACCTTTATTTTTCACTCGATTTCAATAAGAAATGAGTTTGATTTGATGATAAAGCTGTTAATCAAAACTGTTGTAGTTCTATGCGCTGTCATGGCTCATGGATCTCAATCATTTCTGTCGCAAAATACTGAATCTATTTTAAAATAGAGGGGACATAAAAATCAAATTTATCGTGCATTGTTATTATATCAATATACATGTAGTCAAAAGTCATAAAATGTTTATTTCCAAGAACATTGGAAAACAGGAGCATATACGCTCACATAAAATGCACGAAAACATAACTTGATGGCAGAAAACAGCGTGCGGTCATATGTATGTGAATATTTTTTTATCACTTGACTCTATTCTTGAAATTATTTGGGAAAGTAAATTCCGTGAAGGCCAATTAAAAGCCTAATTTAATAGCCAAAATTGTGCATATGGATCAATATTTATTCAATTGCTCCCTTATTTAGTTTATTAAGGGCCTTCATTTAAAATATTTCCACGTTCACTGTCATCAAATCTGGTCCAAATTTGCATTGGCAAATTGCAATAGATAGCTGTTTGATGAAAATGAGTATCATCAATGTTTGTATCATGCATGTCCATATCAACCCGATTTCAAAAAATAATTTCGAACACTTCAAAATGAAGCTCGAATGTTGCATACAATTAACTACTATGCAATATGAACAAGATGACTACGAAGTAACTTATTCCTGGAAAACATGAATAATTATGCACAGAAACCATTGTTTTTCAAAATTTTGGTTTGACTGTAATGAAAGTCATTTGCAAAATATTTTACTTCACGGAAAACTAAACTTATAGAAATATGTCAAAATTCGTGTCATCTAATAAGAGTACATGTCAATAATTATTTTTGGGCAATTTTCAAGCAAAGTTTAATTTCATTTCTAATAACTGGTTCATTGCGCATAGCTCTCAAAGAAAAAATATCAAACTGTGTCCACATCACCACCTTATGACTATATGCAGGTGTAATGGGTTCATTGTGAATTTGTTTCACGTGTCCCCTTAAATAATTTTTGGCCAATGCAATTTTTAGTTTTAGTAGAAACAGAGTTTTGCCGACTTGCTTCGAGCATTCTCTTTGTGGAAGCCATAAATTCTTGAAGCAAGTCGACAAAAATTTGTTTTTACGCAAATTCGTTATGTTTCCACGTAGATGATATGGTTACAGTTTCCACGTGGATACCAGGTGGATTCGATGTCGATTTCATGGGTATAAATCCATGTCGAATCCACATGGAGAGCCGGGTCAAAGTAATACGTAGAATCGATATAGCAATTCCGAAGTCGAATCCACGAGGAATTTTTCACCGTGATGTGACCCACACATGAACCACTTTGGTAGAAAGATCAAATTTTACAGAAACCTCCAACATGCCCTCAACTTTCCATCCAAGTTTGATTTTGGTTCATCTGTTTTAGTATATTCTAACTGTCGGGAAAAAATTTAAAATCATATTCAATGCCCTCCCTACGGTGTGCATTTTGGCACTCACTTGCCTATACATATGTTATTCAATAATCAATTGCTTTAATTACATGCATACTCTCATTTAATAAAGGACTCGGCAAAATCAGTAAACAAAATAAGAAAAGTTCTTGAGAGATATGATATGGCAAATGCCTGACTTTTCACTCTTCATCGACGGTCATTTTTACGTCTTTTAAAATACAAACTCTCAAACAGATCCCATGTAAAAATAATTTCATATCTGAAAATGATTACAAATGATTAGAATAACATGTAAGACCAACAAGCCTTCTTATGGAAAGAAATTATAATTATTCAAACGCAGCGGCAAAGTTGCCATATTTATCCACTTGGAATAGTTGCTACACACTTAATATTCATGGTGTCTGGTAACCACAGTTACCAAGACAATTCAAAGGCATTGTCATCCAACATTGTGCATCTTCAAGAACATATCATTCATTAACTTTCAAATGATTGTAAAAATGTACCATGGCTTATTAAAAGTAATCCAAAAGTAATGGAATGCCAAGTTAGCTTGTTTTAGTTTTATAACCAAAAATCCAATTAATTTCTGACTTCTTCACGAAGTTATCTTCATGAAATGTAAATTAGTGTCAAAAACTTTAATACCAGACTTAGAATAATATAATAAGTTGCATTGGTAATCCTTTTACTTTGAACTATACCTTTTAAGTGGCATTCAATAAGTGATTATGGTAAAATTAGTACATTTGGCGTCAACAGTTGACCAAACGTTACAGCAAACAATGCCATGCAACATTAATTTTCATGTTAGTATCAATAATCTAATCGCAAAAAGTCGAGATCTCGGCACTGTAAGTTCGAGATCTCGAACGCCTAAAAATTGGTCGAGATGTCGACATCTCGGTAATCGAGATCTCCAGATTGAATTTAGTCATAGTATAGAGGTGGGAACAGCACCATATATTGCAACCTGGTTGAAAGAAGTGTTCATTGAAATGGATAGGATGAACATGAAATTCGATCATCTAGCCATCATCTGAAGCCGAGTTGAGCAAAGATAATGTCTGTTCTTCATTGTCTTTGGCGTTGAGAGAGAGGGAATGAGTGGGGTCCCAGGATAGCACCAGCGGCACCTTTCACCAGGAAAAAATCTCCGGAAGAATTGCTTACCACAACTGAAAGCTGATATAGATGAGAGAGAGAGAATGTGCTACGTTGGCCATGGGCAAGTCTATTTTTATTCAAGGTTGGCTAAAATCTCAATTTTCGAAAAAAATGGTGTGAATATATTAATTGTTTATCACTAGCCTATACATTCTGAAATTATTCCATTGGACTCGATTTTACTGCAACATTCCATCAAATTTTCCATGTATCGGTATGCGATTCTTTTGGATGACCATATGATTCCTAATTATAAATGCAGATGTCTTCTCGAATAGACTTGTACTCAAAGTGTAAATATTGTATATATATGATTGTGAAATGTATATGTATTGCAATAATGCATATATTCAGATAAAGTGTATTATATTCAAGTATTAGTTATAAATTTTGTAAAAGCAATAAATTGTGCTGAAATGTGTAATTGTTGGAATTTTAAAATTTGATCAACATTATCATCACTAACATATTTGGACATTGCGCGCTTGTCTTAAATAACTAAGTGATAAAAAAAGCCTGTAGCTTATCATAGATTTGGTGCGTCTGAGTACGTCAGATGGTTCGAGTCCATCATTCTCTCTACTCTAGGGCTCTTCAGAGAATTTGGAAGGGCGCTATGCTTGGATGCATCGATAATAGCATATACATATCTCGTCAGAAAACTGGTCACATAAACTCGCCATTACTCGGTATTGACGTCAATCGAATGCATGAAAATGAGACTGCAAGAACTAGAAATAAGAGAAATTCTATTAATTAGTATGTATAATTCCTTTCGTGATCCATCACGACCATCATGCGGCTAAAAATATTTGTAAAAGTAGTCAAAATACGGAATATCACGCCAGATAATTCAACTGTCACTTTGCTGTCACCTTGCTGACACTTTGGTGACACTTGGCTTGAAATTTTATATAGAAAAAGCAACGCCAAGGTGTTCATTAAGTGGCCCGATATATTTCGCCGGCTCTTCTCAAGGTGAACACCGGAGTGAGAGACATGGAAGTTGACAGCAGAATTGCAAGCATGAACGCAGTTAACAGACGGACAGACATGGACAGTATCTCGTGACATAAATAGCCGACACATTCACGTGGTTAATAAAACGTCTTCTACTGAAAGGTAGGGAGTATTTACAACCAGAAAAATTAATAAAGACAAATAAGGTAATAAAGAAAATAACAAATAAAGAAATGTATATAAATAAAGAAGAAAAGAAAAATATATATATATACAAAAACAAATAAAGATAACCAACAAAAAAAAGAAAACAAAACAAAGGAAAAAGTTACCAAGGTAAAAGTAAGTTCACAACTGTCTCTTTCTGTACACACAGATCTGGTTGCACTTTTTGAATGAGCAGAGCTTCAGTGACTGCAAGGTGTCCACTTCCTCGACATCTTCTTAAAATCCTGAAGCACGATCTTGGCGGTCGACTGGGTACACAACTCAACAAAGCGTGAATGTGTCGGCTATCTATGTCACGAGATACTGTCCATGTCTGTCCGTCTGTTAACTGCGTTCATGCTTGCAATTCTGCTGTCAACTTCCATGTCTCTCACTCCGGTGTTCACCTTGAGAAGAGCCGGCGAAATATATCGGGCCACTAAATGAAAACCTTGGCGTTGCTTTTTCTATATAAAATTTCAAGTCAGAATGGTGTATTCAAATATCTCAAGTCACACTTGGCTAGCAAATGGTCAGACAAATGACTGTACATTAACTGACACCGGTCAACTAGTGCTGACCTGGATGGATAAAAACTGCCTGTCTCTGTTTACTTGCTGTGCAAGAACGGCGGTAGAAAAAAACGACCAGCCAGCGATGGTTATGAACGTCAACTCTGTGAGTGCGTGATGTGAGAGTATCGCGGCAGAGGACAAAGTTGACAGAAGTGCAGGAGGAATGCTCCTCAATGTTCAGCGAGCACGAGGAAGGGCAGGCAGGCGGTGGCCAGCAGTTGGCCATAAAACGGCACATCGTTTGAAAGCCATCTGTTCTGACGTACGCCATCCTGCTATCAACAAGTTGGCGGAGGATGCAAAGTTAATGGAGACGGCAGTCCGCAAATGGCTCCAAACTCAGCCCACCTACACCTTGCATGCCTCGGCTCGGCGACGGGCTATCCTACGCGCAGTTATGTTGTTCATGATATTGATGAGCAGTGGCAGTCGGATTTGGCAGGCGCATCAGCACTAGCACGCCATAACCGCGGTTACAATTTCTTTCATTCTGACTGTCATTGACCTTTTCACGCACTACGTCTGGGCTCGACCATTGAAGACGTTAGTCAAATGGCTTGCTATCCGTCATCAATGATCAGTTGACTGCGACAGCGTGATCTATCTGCAGTAAGGCAGCGGCGTGCCGCTCTATCTGTGGTTTTCCTCTCAAAGACCACACGTAATCTATGTCATAATTCTCATAAACTCTAAACGAGGGACATGTCACACATACTAAACATATGATGCTGACCGTACAGAGCATGCAGTTTGGTTATTGCACAGTAATGCCATTCACCGGATTTGTTAACGAGCAATACATTTGCAACACACCCCATATCTGTTTGCTGGGAGCAGTCTTTGCAGTTTCCAGTCAAATAAGTGGACATTCACTTTCATCTTATTACGCCGCTCAAAGTGTGGTATGTCACGCACCGCTACCGCCGAGCAGTCACCCAAAGTAGAAGAATCTAACTCGCTCTCCCATCTGGTGTACCACGTTCGCGAAGGTGCGGGACATGTTTGTAATGCAAAGCAGCAAGTACTGCATATTTGAAGCAGAAACTGTTAGAGCGAACACTGATGAGGCATTGCAAACGTGCTAACTTGGACGGTAGCTTCACAAGCGCGCTACCTGCCTCCGCTGTCAAAGGTGTTCGCAGTGTGCGAATAACTAAAGAAACGACCCTATCAACTTCAAGACCGCTGCCACGTTCATTCAATGTTTCTAGCTTGAGCAAAATTGAACGAGTATGCTCATCATGCTCATCATACTTGAAATGTCGTTGTATTGGATGGCGATGTGGACCAAAAGAGAACGGAAGGTACCGATCTTCAACTGGCGTCTCCTCCTCGTCCTCCCCAACCAAATTCATTCGTCTGTACGTACACATAAACACGAATCTAGCCTTCACTATACGCCCATTCTCCAACACAGAAAACAACGTTTCTAGCAACGTACAGTGTTAGTGGAACCACTGTGGAGGCTCAATTGGTGGTGAAGCTAATCCATTGTAAATCCTACAGTGCCTTACTAGACCCTGTAAGGCGCACCTAACCAAGCAAAATGAGGCGTCATCGCCATCCACCAAAACAACATGTGCATCTGTATGCACAAAATCATGTTCAATAAGACGATATCTACCAACATACACGGTTTGTGGTACCGTCACACAAACTTGGCAGAAGAAATCATAATTGTTTTCTTCTATCACCTCGAGATCAGACCAATCATCATCATCCTCCCCCTCTTCCTCGGCCTCTAGACGCAGTCTCTCATGTCAAAAGAATTCTGTAGTTATGTTCATCAAAATATATTGTTTCAAGTAATTTATTGCAAAGCTAATTCAATACATTGATGTGATGGTCTATATTATTTCATCGTGTGACTCAAATTTCAAGCAAAATGAAATGATGAATTTCCCTTCAACCCTTCAAATGTGTTTATTCAATTCATAGCATGGAACTGGTTCTGAGAATGAAAAAGTTTGTAGAATTAAAAAGGGTGTTTGAGCGATTATTTAGTGAGCGAGCGGCATTCTTCGATGATCTTGAGCGCTGAGCGAGCGAAAGGATGATTTCGAGGAAATGAGTGGTGAGCGAGCGAAAGGGCAATTATGAACAAATGATCGATGAGTGAGCGAAGGCAGGATTTCTATCCACTCAAAAACATTGCTCTTGACTCATTAGATTTGACTGAAATTGAGACAAATGTAGAAATAATCACATTTTTGTCAAAACTAGTCTTGATACATCACATTCTTAAAGGATAATTGATTTCCTTATATATCCCGCAGGGTTTTAAAATTGTACAGAAATAATGAATGATGTCTGCAATTAAGTAATCTATTAGATAACTGTTGACCATTGTTGAAGAATGCCCATAAACTAATGATATTTTATGACAAATTATGTGATTTCAACGACGAATTAGTCCATATAATGAGATTTGTATGAGACTGCATTCTTAACAAAATTGATTTTCTGGAGGACCAATATCGGTTTCACGAGTGACCCGATATTTATTTTCGATAAAATTTAATATATATACTAAATAATAGGCTTAATATAATAATAGTATAAAATAATATTATTAATTCATTTTTTATAATATAATTATGATATGCTCTAATACATTTACTTCATTCATACTAATATCATTTTAAAACAACATGTACAAATTGTTGGCTGAGCATAAAATAAGCTCAATAAAGAGTGCAAAAGAATTATTGTGAAAATATGTAAAAAATGCGTGAATACTCAAACGAGGTATTTTGAAGTTTACAATTTATCTAAAACCATAGAAGATTTCCCAGAAAAGTCCCCGAAAAGTCAAGAAGTCATTGTTTCTTATTTCTCACTTTTTTTCAAGTCAAGCTTGCATAAAATAATACAAGAAAGACGAGGGACGATGTCTTTAGTCATAAAATTTCCCATGAAGTTGAGACATTTACTAGTCTTCTCCAAGATTGTAAATAAAATCACAGATAGACCTCCCGCAGGATGCGCGCCCAACTAATCCGGTGCAGTGCAAAAAACCACGTCGTCGAATTTTTCGATGCCAATACTCGTTGCCACTGGAGTGGAACTCGCTACTGAAAAAAGGAAAAAATAATCTCAGAAGGGATATCCTCAATATTAGGACTGTGTAGAAGAAGCATTTAGAGAATGACGGAAATCTAGTACGATGTTATTGAAAAGGTGTGTAATAAAACTCAACTATGAAATCAATGTTTGTTGATGCGAAAATAATGCCATATGGGCCTACACTGTCATAAATGGTATCACATACAGTCGAAGCTCGTTAGTTCGAACACGGATAATTAAGATTTCGGTTAATTAAGATCATACGGCCGTGGCATTTTTTGTATCGTTTGCATATATAAGCTGATGTTTAATTAAGAATTTTGATAATTCAGAGATTGAAAATCTGGAATGTATGGTCTTAATTAACAAGCTCTGACTGTAGTGTAATCAGAAATAATGATAGGCATTAAATTTCTCAGACAAAATTTTGTACACCATTAGCGGCATGCACATATAAAACGACGCCATGTGACCCATTATGAACAGCTTTTCTGTACAATAAGCGGCATGCAAAGTAAATTCGGCTGTTAACAACAAAAGAGAGTTACGCATTATACTATGCAAAATAAACTCCTCTACCAAGTAGCTGACATGTTGGGCTTGCACAGAACACGGCGAAATCAAAACCAATTAATGACCATGCAAAAGCAAACATTTTCATGCAAAATCAGCACGAATTAAACGGCAAAAATTGTTTACTGCAGCTACTGTAATTTGGCGATACGTGTACATTAAATGACACTTGTTCTTAACTGAAAGTGCAGATGTAATAAATAAGTAAATAACTTTTATTCATTTATTTCTTGCATTTGCAATTTCAGTTTTGAACAAGTGTCATTGGTGTAACTGAGTTTCAAGAATCCATTTATTCATGATTCCCAATGTATGAGGCAAATTGGAAATTTATCAAGGCTAAAATTATACTTGTATAAAGCTACAATGTTCAGCAGATAATATAGGACTCCATATATATTCTACAAGGCTCTAAGGCTGGTATAATGCATCATATTAGTTAGACATAGGGATTTGTAAAAGCTTTGAAAAGTGATCGAGCATGAATATAAAATCATTCGTATACATCAAAGTGTTTGGTATACATGTATTGCAAGCGATCTCTACATACATGTAGGCTACAAACAGAGTAGTCACGGTAGTCATGAGATTAAACGACAAAATTGCTAGATGCCCGAATAATTTATAAGGGAATACTTACATGAATACTCATATTCATTTATAATTAAATAAAGTAATTTGAGATTGAATTGCAAAGAGTATTTAAGCATGTCAGCTATACAGTGCATCAGGGCTGTGGAGCCGGAGCCGAGCCGGAGCCGGAGCCTTAAGGAGCCGATGGTTTTGGTTGGAGCCGGAGCCGATTTATCACGAAGGCTCCGGCTCCGATAGTTTGAGCTTTGATATAAATCTAGAATTTTGAAAGTTATTAATTGGCATCATAAAAAAATTATATCATTTGAAATCTAAAGATATGTCTTTTAAGTATACCAATGATCTGTCCTCCACAATATCTTTCTTTGCAGTTGCCGCCTTCTTTTGTATTATATTTATTATATATTTACACACATGTGTAATATTGTTTTATTGCATATGTTTCGTAAGACTAATTTCCATATTGACAACGTATTCTCCAAAATCCATTAATTTGAAGACTTGTTACATGCATGCTAACTAGATGATTGTAGATTCCTAGAGACAAGTCGCCAGTCATTTATGTACACATTTCCAGTTCAGTCAGTAAAGATAATATAGCTACATTTCTTGCGCAATGTCTTAAATCTAATACGGTTACTATGTAGGCTATCATCTATCGGTATGGCTACTGGCAGAAGCTACTGGCATCTGTGACAATGCCAATTTCCTTAGATTGTATTGTAGGCTCTTGTGCAGTCCCCCCACCTACATTTTTCAAAACAATCGATTATTCAATTTGATCAATTTTGATTGGAGGGATAACTCTTTACACTCACACGAATGACCTGACTACAAGTCCTCACATGGCTATAGCAATAAGCGACCCAGCCACTTCTAGTAGCGCCCTATTATTTTAAAGGTATCTCATTCACAATGAATTTCCTTTGACTTCAAAATTCAAAGGGTATATTTCAATGCGAAAAACCCGAAGGCAAATTACAATGTTGACTTGCTGACGAAGTTTGCGGCCATGACATCGCAATTACCCACGTAGATTTTTACAACAGCACGGAATGCTTCACTCAAACCGGTGATGATGAAACGGACATCCGATGGTGCTGCATCTTTTGACCAGAGAAAAAATGGGCGGGGAGGACTGCACAAGAGCCGTATCGTGTAATAATATTTCCCCAAATGCCTGTGGATTTCAAGAATTTTCATTATTATTTTTCCGTCTGTCAACACTCTATGCTGATATCATGCTGACTTATATGTAAACAATAAAAAAAGACTGAGACGCTCTCAATAAAGGCGCCTTTTGACCTCCCTTTTCTATTGTCTGTGACATTAAACCGCACGCGCATTCGAAAGCTAGCAAAGTAGATGGGATTTCTGCTCGGTGCTCGCAGTCAAATTTTTATTATGCATAGCACCCTGCAACATACTGTGTGATACTCCGAGTTCAGTTTCATCAGCCTAACCATCATCAGAGGAATAGTGGTAATGTGTTATACATAAATTGAATATAATAATATACATGAATCATTGATGAATTATTTAGTGCAACTTTACGCCATAATGAAAAGTACGAAATTAATATAATGTAAGTTAGGCCTTAACTTATTAAGTATGCTGCATAGAATTACAAAGTTGTCCTAAATTAGATATTTTTAATTTTTTTAAATATAATTTTCAATTGTACATTTCTAGCCTACACTGCAATGAGGCTATCTAAATTACAATTTCTACAGATGATGAGTCGTGGGCTACCCACCGATCATATTATTCATGGACCAACAGACTATTGAATAAAGGCAATAACAAATAACAATAACAACCTAAGCTAGCCTATATACACTTAAATATTCAATAAAGCAATTGATATCTTTATTGATACGGTATTTTTGACTATATAGCCGATACCCTTTCCATGTTCGAGTAGATACAGGCCCTATAAGCTATTTAGAGCCATACGCTATCCAGTTTCATATTCAAGCTTTGTTAAAAAGCTTATACTACTATTCGGCCCCTGTGACGGCTAATTAGGTATATCATCATCAATCATGTGGTCTTATTTAATGTAGCCTCGTAAGTAGACTGGTTGCAGGCTAGGCCAATTTATATTTAGCCAGTGCGGGAGATCTTTATCTAATTTAACCAATCCTGGCTATAACTTTATTTTATCTTTCAGAGATAGTCAATTCATGCAAAAATATATGACAAGTATGTTATTTGTCATTATATTAGGCTATTATCATTTTTATTATCAACTTAAGTCGTTGCTTGTTAATGAAAACTAATTTGATGATTGTAGCAAGCCTCTAAAGGCCACACCGTTATCCAAAAAACCCGTTCAACGGATCCAGGATAACCAGCATAGATAGAACCTGAATTTGAAGTCGGAGCCGGAGCCGGAGCCGAGCCGGAGCCTTTCACATCAGTGTCGTGGAGCCGGAGCCGATGAGATAGCGTACCGGCTCCACAGCCCTGCAGTGCATGAAGGACTGTTGGAAACAACTGTTAAAATCTTCTGATATACTCACGTTTTGTGTGGGTAATTCCATACATAGTACAAGGAGGGATAAACGTTGAAGCAGCAAAACAAATTTCACAGTACCACAAGAAATAAGATGACAGCACGTTTAAGTCACTGCACATGACACGGTCACTAGAACAAATGCGTCAATGAAGGAAGAAAATCAGACTCATTGGCAGTTTTATTAATGATTTATTTCTTTGTACATACGAGTACATCTGTGAAACTTATCAAAGAAGTATGCTTTCTGTTAAAAGCAAAGTGTCACGTAATATATTCCCTTTGGAGAGATTCCGCTCGCTACCCGAGTGATCATTTTCTAGAGATTTTACGATTTTCTACTGCCTTTCAAAATCGCTACAGATATTTGATTTGGCAGTAAACTTTTTATGGTTTTTAGAGACATTTGTATGAGCTAATAATGCCTACTGCAATTCTAGAGAATTCTTACTGGCATTCATGGCATCCATAGAATGTTTAGCAGGCAAATATATCTGTAAATGTTTGCTGGAGACACGTGTCTCTAAACATTTATCGACGACAGGCATAACCTCTACAAGAACGTTGAACTCAAACATTTTTGTATAATACAGCAATTCTTTTGCTGTAATATACAAAAGAA
Organism: Prostheceraeus crozeri; assembly: GCA_907163375.1. Lineage (NCBI taxonomy): Eukaryota > Metazoa > Platyhelminthes > Polycladida > Euryleptidae > Prostheceraeus > Prostheceraeus crozeri. Next base: position 110,590 of record CAJQUW010016874.1, on the reverse strand, counting down.
AGATATTTGTATATAAATCTCGTATTATTACCATCTTATGTATTCATCGGAATATATACATGTGATACAATTTTATACGCAATTACAAAATTCTATCTTATCAAATATATTGTTATGTTTATATATTTGATATATTGATATTATGTCTACATCACATTTAATACTTATTATATTAAATATCACATGAATAAATGAATGTGATATGTAAATGTGCATGCATTATATTCATTTATTACTTGCTTTACACCTGTAAAAAGAACATTTGGTTTTATACATGCGTCCCTTCTCTTGCTACTTTGTCTCCTCTAAATGATTCGCTTTTGATGGAGTGTCACAATGCACGAGGCACAGAACTAAGTCCTTCTAGTCTCTTCTTATCTCTCTTTCTCTCTCCGGAAACTCCGGCGTCTCCTCGAACAGTTTGTTTTTGATCGGGGCCATAGTGCGCGAAGCACAGGGGAACAAGCTTCCTCTTTTTTATCTCTCTCTCTCTCACACACACACACACACTCTCTCTCTCTCCTTATCTCCATCTCTCCATTCATCTTCTTTTATTTTCTTTTCTCCATTTGAAAGCTGATTTTCTGATTTTGAATGTATCTCAGCTTGAATATTCAAGGTCACAATGCGGATCAGTTGTTCCCCTATTTGCAAGACTATGATGACTAAAGGACGTAATGTATATACCGGCATCCGTCACAATTTTCCTCTACACACATCTCTCTCCCTACTGTGGAATGATCAACTCGTCGATCGCCTGCCTGTTAATGACTAATGAATGCCCTCATAATGACCTTCGGTCCATGAGTCACATGACAAAGAGGATGCGAGCGGACAGACTGTGTATGCTATATCAACCAGGCGTCATCAATTGCACAGTCATTCCTCTCAGTGCATCGTGCATGTTTCAGTCATCCCAGCAGCGTCAATGCATGTCGTTCTACTGTCTTATACTTGTGGATTTACAAAACTTTTAACTACGCCTCAAGTCAGTCATTTGTGCTTTGGAACTTCAGAGGATTCTGTCGTACAATTCGACTTTCACAACCATTTTCAGGATTACGCCGACGCATTTTTTCACTATGGAAATCTTTTCACTATCGATCTTCTCTTTTCCTGGCATTGTACTAAAACCAAGCGGGTCACTCCTTTGTGTTTGCCTTTGAAGTTATGCACAAGATAGAAAATCAATAAGGTAAAACCACAGCGCTTCGTGTCACAGACACATCAAGGGGTGGAACCTTGCAGTGCGAATTTTTACAGCACGGTCCCACCTGACACTAGAAGCGCTGTGGTGTTACCTTGCTGGATTTCTATCTTGCACATAAACTCAAATAAAAGGCAAATACAAACGAGAGACCAGCTTGTTTTTAGCACGATGCCAGGAAAATTGAACTACCTCCTGTTCCTAACCTTCAACATCATCTTCATCTACACGTTTTGATTCGCATCATTGTGACTCAACTACCTAATATCTTTTCACTTTCGCTGAAAACCATTAAACAAGTGATTGATTACATTGCTGAAAAGTCATTTGAAGTGAAATTATATTGTAATCAAATATTCGATCCACACACACCTACAGTCGAACAAATACAAGTTGAATCATACAAGTTGAATCTTTGAAGGAGGATTGGAGAAAATGGAAAATATAATGTGAGTTTTATTATTATTTTTAGGTACTGTTCAATACCTCAAATTCGGTAGTTTTGAATCATGGTGGATGATTTAATGTATCCACGGGACTTAAAATTACGCTTGCTTGAGGTTCGATCCGCATTTATATTATTCCTAATTAATCGCAAAATATCGTGAAAATTGTTGCTTGTCTGAATGCGTTTATAAATTGATGTCTGTGGATACATTACCTTTTTGGCAGTAGAAAATTAGTGCTTTTTCCAGTAGACAATGCGCGATAATTCTACTGCGAAATTTTATGGGATTTCCATAGAAAATGATCACTAGGGTAAATTTAGGCCAAGTCATCGCAGCGAGATAAGAGTGCAAGGGGCAGCAGTGAATGAAAGAGAGTTAGCCTTCAGTGGATGATAAAGAAGACACCGGAGTGTTAATAGAGAGAGAGAGAGAGAGAGAGAGAGAGAGAGAGAGAGAGAGAGAGAGAACTATTGAATCTTTATTATAATTCCAAATACAGGAACTACATACATCTATTGGATCTAAATCATCATACATTTTCAGATGTGTTCAGTAAGTATTAAGGCAAAAGTCAGATTGGTAAAACGCGATTACAGAATGAATTGAGAAAACTTAGTGTTCGAGTGATTGGCTTATGTTGTGAGTGATTACTTCTTGTTGACATATTCTGCGGGCTTTTTCTGCTAAAGTATGAATTCAGAGGATGACGTTCATTTCGCAAAATGTTGTGTAGGATCCGTCTGTCTTCATTGTACAAAATTTCTTTTGCATCATGCCTCCTGGAAGTATATCCGTGGCGATGACAGCTTTTCAGGAACTTGTCAATGCGTGCAACAGCGTGTTGGTCCGATCCATATACTGAGATACCATATCTAACTCTGTTTAAAATCAAAGCTTCAAAGACTTTGTCCACGTCGGCTCTCGGGAAATGATTAAGCTTCAGGTCCTTGATGATGTAAATGAGACGTCTAAGATTTGAAACAAGTCTTTTACTATGCATTGAGAATTTGCAATTTTCTTGAAATAGGATTCCTAAAATTGTTATCGTATTCACGTATTTGATGTCCAAAGCATCATTGCTGTTACATCGTGTGTGGTTGATGGAGAACTGGATCTGACAACTTTTCGACACGTTGATCTGCATATGATTGTCGAGGCTCCATTGTTTCAGGTTATTGAACTCATCTATTATTTGTTCCTTACAATAGTTGTTCGAAGGGTAGTTACACGGAATGGCGATGGTGCTATCATCTGAATATTTGAACAGTCTTGTAGTTTTGTTTTTCGCCCTACAATCGTCAGTGTACATAGAAAATATGTTTGGTCCTCCTACAGTTCCTTGTGAACATCCAAGATCAATGTTCAATGTTTTGCATGCATTGTTGTTCAACTTTAGGTATTGCGATCTGTTTGTACAAAAGTCATACAACCATTTGCAGACATATGGAGAATCGATGAAAGCCGGGAACTTGAAAGAAGCAATATTCTGATTCAAGCGATCGAATGCTTTTGAAAAATCGACAGCAACTACGTGGACACAGTTTGTATCTTTCTGGTCAAGTTGTTCAAGTACATAATGTTGCAGAGACAAAAGGCAGTCAATTGTTCCAATGCATGGTCGATATGCGAATTGAAACTGGTCACCAAGCCTAGTTATTTCCGGTAATATCCATTTTTTATGAACAATACGTTTACAAACATTAAGTTTTTACAAACATAGAGAGAGAGAGAGAGAGAGAATGATAAAATTCCTTAACTGCCCAACATTCAATTCTAAAGTACAAACTGTAGAGTTCAAAAAACATAAACTGTAGAGTTTTTGTGTTTAATGAGTCCATGAAATTGAAATTTCTGGTGTGAAATGAGAATGTGAAATGCAAATGGGCTTGGAATAGGTCCTAAGCAGCACAACTTTAAACACTTCAAATCATCCTCAAATAAACCGTCATTCATATCACTATTCATAGATCAGGATTCCGCGTGGTTAATAATCTAATATACTTTCTGGGAAATCAGTAGTTCCTTGACCTCAATTCCTTGACCTTGACTCACCAGTTGTGGCTCCTCATCCTCAATTCCTTGACCTTGACTCACCAGTTGTGGCTCCTCATCCTCAATTCCTTGACATTGACTCACCAGTTGTGGCTCCTCATCCTCAAGTCCTTGACCTTGACTCACCAGGTGTGGCTCCTCATCCTCAATTCCTTGACCTTGACTCACCAGTTGTGGCTCCTCATCCTCAATTCCTTGACCTTGACTCACCAGTTGTGGCTCCTCATCCTCAACTCCTTGACCTTGACTCACCAGTTGTGGCTCCTCATCCTCAATTCCTTGACCTTGACTCACCAGTTGTGGCGCCTCATCCTCAATTCCTTGACCTTGACTCACCAGTTGTGGCTCCTCATCCTCAATTCCTTGACCTTGACTCACCAGTTGTGGCTCCTCATCCTCAATTCCTTGACCTTGACTCAGCAGTTGTGGTTCCTCATCCTCAATTCCTTGACCTTGACTCACCAGTTGTGGCGCCTCATCCTCAATTCCTTGACCTTGACTCACCAGTTGTGGCTCCTCATCCTCAATTCCTTGACCTTGACTCACCGGTTGTGGCTCCTCATCCTCAATTCCTTGACCTTGACTCACCAGTTGTGGCTCCTCATCCTCAATTCCTTGACCTTGACTCACCAGTTGTGGCGCCTCATCCTCAATTCCTTGACCTTGACTCACCAGTTGTGGCTCCTCATCCTCAATTCCTTGACCTTGACTCACCAGTTGTGGCTCCTCATCCTCAATTCCTTGACCTTGACTCACCAGTTGTGGCTCCTCATCCTCAATTCCTTGACATTGACTCACCAGTTGTGGCTCCTCATCCTCAATTCCTTGACCTTGACTCACCAGTTGTGGCTCCTCATCCTCAATTCCTTGACCTTGACTCACCGGTTGTGGCTCCTCATCCTCAAGTCCTTGACCTTGACTCACCAGTTGTGGCTCCTCATCCTCAATTCCTTGACCTTGACTCCCCAGTTGTGGCTCCTCATCCTCAATTCCTTGACCTTGACTCACCGGTTGTGGCTCCTCATCCTCAATTCCTTGACCTTGACTCACCGGTTGTGGCTCCTCATCCTCAAGTCCTTGACCTTGACTCACCAGTTGTGGCTCCTCATCCTCAAGTCCTTGACCTTGACTCACCAGTTGTGGCTCCTCATCCTCAAGACCTTGACCTTGACTCACCAGTTGTGGCTCCTCATCCTCAACTCCTTGACCTTGACTCACCAGTTGTGGCTCCTCATCCTCAATTCCTTGACCTTGACTCACCAGTTGTGGCTCCTCATCCTCAATTCCTTGACCTTGACTCACCGGGTGTGGCTCCTCATCCTCAATTCCTTGACCTTGACTCACCAGTTGTGGCTCCTCATCCTCAATTCCTTGACCTTGACTCAGCAGTTGTGGCTCCTCATCCTCAATTCCTTGACCTTGACTCACCAGTTGTGGCTCCTCATCCTCAATTCCTTGACCTTGACTCACCAGTTGTGGCTCCTCATCCTCAAGTCCTTGACCTTGACTCACCAGTTGTGGCTCCTCATCCTCAATTCCTTGACCTTGACTCCCCAGTTGTGGCTCCTCATCCTCAATTCCTTGACCTTGACTCACCAGTTGTGGCTCCTCATCCTCAATTCCTTGACCTTGACTCACCGGTTGTGGCTCCTCATCCTCAATTCCTTGACCTTGACTCACCGTTGTGGCTCCTCATCCTCAAGTCCTTGACCTTGACTCACCAGTTGTGGCTCCTCATCCTCAAGTCCTTGACCTTGACTCACCAGTTGTGGCTCCTCATCCTCAAGTCCTTGACCTTGACTCACCAGTTGTGGCTCCTCATCCTCAAGTCCTTGACCTTGACTCACCAGTTGTGGCTCCTCATCCTCAATTCCTTGACCTTGACTCACCAGTTGTGGCTCCTCATCCTCAATTCCTTGACCTTGACTCACCGGTTGTGGCTCCTCATCCTCAAGTCCTTGACCTTGACTCACCAGTTGTGGCTCCTCATCCTCAATTCCTTGACCTTGACTCACCAGTTGTGGCCCCTCATCCTCAACTCCTTGACCTTGACTCACCAGTTGTGGCTCCTCATCCTCAATTCCTTGACCTTGACTCACCAGTTGTGGCTCCTCATCCTCAATTCCTTGACCTTGACTCACCAGTTGTGGCTCCTCATCCTCAATTCCTTGACCTTGACTCACCAGTTGTGGCTCCTCATCCTCAAGACCTTGACGTTGACTCACCAGTTGTGGCTCCTCATCCTCAAGTCCTTGACCTTGACTCACCAGTTGTGGCTCCTCATCCTCAATTCCTTGACCTTGACTCACCAGTTGTGGCTCCTCATCCTCAATTCCTTGACCTTGACTCACCGGTTGTGGCTCCTCATCCTCAATTCCTTGACCTTGGCTCACCAGTTGTGGCGCCTCATCCTCAATTCCTTGACCTTCACTCACCAGTTGTGGCTCCTCATCCTCAATTCCTTGACCTTGACTCACCAGTTGTGGCGCCTCATCCTCAATTCCTTGACCTTGACTCACCAGTTGTGGCTCCTCATCCTCAATTCTTTGACCTTGACTCACCGGTTGTGGCTCCTCATCCTCAAGTCCTTGACCTTGACTCACCAGTTGTGGCTCCTCATCCTCAATTCCTTGACCTTGACTCACCAGTTGTGGCTCCTCATCCTCAATTCCTTGACCTTGACTCACCAGTTGTGGCTCCTCATCCTCAATTCCTTGACCTTGACTCACCAGTTGTGGCTCCTCATCCTCAATTCCTTGACCTTGACTCACCAGTTGTGGCCCCTCATCCTCAAGTCTTTGACCTTGACTCAGCAGTTGTGGCTCCTCATCCTCAATTCCTTGACCTTGACTCACCAGTTGTGGCTCCTCATCCTCAATTCCTTGACCTTGACTCACCAGTTGTGTCTCCTCATCCTCAATTCCTTGACCTTGACTCACCAGTCGTGTTTCTCATCCTCAATTCCTTGACCTTGACTCACCAATCGTGTTCCTCATCCTCAAGTATCTACACTTGACTCACTGGGTGAGCCTCCTTATCCTGATTACATCTTGCAATGCTTACCAGTAATTTTTACAAATGTTTAGTTTTAACCCTTGAATGAATCTCGGAATATGATTACGCAATGCCTATCTATTTCATTGTATTCCATATCAATAATACGGCCTTCAAGCTTCAAAACGGTGTATGACATGACATGATTATATGAATATTGTGATTTAAAAAGAATTTGGCCCATTTAGGAACCACCAATTATATTAGATCAATTCATAATGTGAACCATTGCATCTTCTGCTCCATGAGCTTCCACATGATATGCAACATGATATATTCTAATTTAATTATAAAATAATTGTATACAATTGACCTATTAAGGAACCACGAAATCTCACAATACTAGTTATACTAATGAGAATTTTCGGAAGCTATGTATAGGACAAATGTACTCTATGTATCATACTTTCAGATATCATTACAGGTTATAACGATTGATATCAATGCCAAATTGACTGTATAGAAATCTATGATAATTTAGGAAGAATTGATGAGATCATTGAATGATTGATCCAAGACATTTTTTAAGGTCACACTTAATGCAAGGAAATGACTTGAACCATAGTTCATAGATCACTTTCTAGGAAAGTCTCCAATGCTTACATGTATTATTTGAATTAATCTAGAAATCTGAGTAATCACCCAAAATGTACACAAGATTTTGACAATTTTCTTCTTTCCGTAATCCTGCTCTAACTAGTCGTTGGTCTGACTAAGTAAGTTGTTTATAAATGTATTATTAATTGCTAAGTTGTAATTTAATAGCTTTTTTCAATAGTATAAGCAATTTAGAATTTAGAATTTAGCATTATGATTATGTGTTTGCATGTTAAATAAATATAATGTCTTCATCTCCCGGATAATCTACAACGTACTGTAACGAACTGTGACAACTTTGTTATCCTCCCCTCTTTTGTCCTCAGATACATCTAATTCATATTTCAAAATTGAGCTGATTCTTGTATGAATAAAAGTATGCAACATTCAAACAAATGGTTTAACTTATATACTTTTGTTCACACGACTCATAATCAATTTTCAATAGAAATAATATGTCACACAATATTACTAAATGATATTTAGGTAATAACTGTGGCAATGTATTCTGTAATTCAAATTAAATAGAAAATTACAATATGTCTCTCAACACGTAATAACCTGATTTCTTATCAAATAATATTTAACTAAATTTTTGAAAATAATGAAAACTTATAACAAAAATATGATGAAATTATGTCAATATGAAAGGGAGTATTCAATCATTTCTACATTTCAGAGGTTGTAAGTATCATAGGCAGTCACCGAAAGATGTCTGAAATTAAGTAATCTCAGTAATCTTTATTAGATTGCTGTTGACCAATGGTCAGTAAATCCCTTTAAAGAAATGGTATTTTTTGACAAATTATGTGATTTCAGCGAAGAATTAGATTGTAGAATGAGATTTATGTGAGACTGCATCACTATTTAGAATGGTTTTTACGGCATTATGATGGACGAAAATGAGTGGATCATTATAGTCCGGCAGCCAGCATGAGTTTGTGCAGGGAACGAGGCCGAAAGTGAGACTTTCACAGAATGATGTACACCTCATAGTCCGGCAGCCAGCATGAGTATCTGCAGGGAACGAGGCCGAAAGTGAGACTTTCACAGAATGATGTACACCTCATAGTCCAGCAGCCAGCACGAGCTTGTGCAGGGAACGAGGCCGACAATGAGACTTTCACAGACTGATGTGCACCTCATAGTCCGGCAGCCAGCACGAGTTTGTGCAGGGAACGAGGCCGAAAGTGAGACTTTCACAGACTGATGTACACCTCATAGTCCGGCAGCCAGCACGAGTTTGTGCAGGGAACGAGGCCGAAAGTGAGACTTTCACAGACTGATGTGCACCTCATAGTCCGGCAGCCAGCACGAGTTTGTGCAGGGAACGAGGCCGAAAGTGAGACTTTCACAGAATGATGTGCACCTCATAGTCCGGCAGCCAGCACGAGTTTGTGCAGGGAACGAGGCCGAAAATGACACTTTCACAGACTGATGTACACCCCATAGTCCGGCAGCCAGCATGAGTATCTGCAGGGAACGAGGCCGAAAGTGAGACTTTCACAGAATGATGTACACCTCATAGTCCGGCAGCCAGCACGAGTTTGTGCAGGGAACGAGGCCGAAAATGACACTTTCACAGACTGATGTACACCCTATTTCTACAACGAATCGGCACGTCTGCCGAGTTCTCGTGAGTTCCTCTTCTTGTCAGACAGGATCAAGGAAAAGCACATGTAAATCCAATGAGGCTGAATCAGGTGAATATGAGTGAGGACACATGGCTCACTAGACTTGACTGAAATTGAGTCAAATGTAGAAGTAATCAAATTTTTGTTAAAATTGTCAAAATTTGCCACATTATTAAAGAGACAATTGACTTCCTTATCCATCTGGAAGGATCTTAAAATTTATGTTTTAATTTGATTGATTGAAAATTCTCAAAAATTAGTCGATGTAAAGATGATTCAATGATACAGACTTCGTTGAACGTGCAGATGAATTTCAGACTGTTTCGTAAGCTCTCATGTGATGAAAGATTCCACAAATTCAATGCGATACACCATTTTTGTGCATTGAGTTCTGAGTATTGATCATTTGTTTCATTCTATTTCTGGGCAAGGTGTATTTCTAGGGCGTAGGAGAATCGAATGTATTCTTTTCAACAGAAGTGTTTGCATATGAAGTTTGTCGATCAAGATTTTAATCTTTTTTCATGGGGAGGTCGAATATAATGTACTGTTTTCTGCAGGAAATGAGTACATGATGGAAGATATTATTTTCTCGATTGAAATCTAATCTTTTATCTGAAAAATGCGTCAGTATAATGCATCGTCTTTTCGCAGAAAAATGACTGCATTATAGAACTAATTATTTTTTCAATTAAAATTTAAATATATGTTTTTCTGCGCATGTGACTTTCTTAGACGTGGACCAAGACACGTATATTAAACTGCTTTTACTTCTGCAGATAATCTCTGAACGACTTGTGAGGAAGAAAACAACGGGCAAGCTACAATGATGTAAGTGGCTTTCACTTCAATTGTACAGCTTGTTATGATTATTTTGTGCTTTATTCTAGAGGATTGAATACTGGTTAATTATTAACCATTTCTTTCATTAGGGAGGATTTTGTACATTCTTCTATAGTTGTATCTGCCAAAGAAAGATAAATTATTATTAAAAGTCTCCTTCACCTATTTTTCCCACAATCTGATCCTCTGTCATTCGGCATCAAAGTTACACTTTGACTACGCATTTTCCACTTCAACGTAGCAAAGTGCGACAAGGTAACAAAGTTAAAAAAAACAAGCTAATGACTAGTTAATTTTCAATAGGTACAAAATATGATTTAAAAGAAAATTTTTATATCCTAAAATGTCTAAAGATTTTAAAAATACTTACTAGAAGGACAAACAACGCTTCTCCTCTCCTCATGTGTAATGAATTGGCGAGTAAGTCGCTCTGTTCAAAATTATGTTTATCACTTATATATTGAAAAGATCCTATTTAACAATCTGCCCATTCAGATGACAAGAGGACAGGTCTGTTTCCAATCAGAATACCAGATCTAGCTAACACAGAGGGATTACGCTATCTAAAATCTATCAGATGTGTAAGAGAATTAATATAATATTAGTTCCTTAAGCTAAAACGTGAAATAGAATTCTACAAAATATGCATACAAATTATTTGACTATTTTTAATGAGGTCATCAACAGCAACTTGGTCAGGACGATCGCGTTTCGACCGTTTAATCCTGGACGCTCAAACCCGACCAAGCGCGGTCCTGTACATTAAATATGCACAGCCTCAAAAATTGAATTAATAATAGAGAAAGATTAGCTTCTATCAAAATAAATAGAGTCACTGTTGACTGAAATGTACCTCAGGCATTTGAAAGAAGGACAGAGTCCAACCAGTAGAGGTCAAGAGGCGGGGACATAATCCACCTTCAACTCAAGACGTGCTGCAAAAACAATTCAACGTAGCAAAGTGCTTGTAATTCAGACTATGTGATTTGTACTTCAGAGGATAAGATTTGCATTTAAAAAATCTTTTTTCTGGGTACTGATCCCGTATGCTCATTTAAATATCTTATATGTCAGACGGCAGTCACAGCCTTATTTATGCCTGATTACTCTACGAGAACAATAGAAAGGCCCTATGTGTGATCCACAACAACATTGACCATCTGTTTTTCTTTTTTTGTCGAATTTCTTACAACTGTGGCCCTCTCACCTTATCAAATCTTGACATTCGTTGATCTAAAAGTTTTCCACTATCCAAGTATTCGGATGATTTGATTATTTATTAGGTGGTATTCGCAATGTGCTTGGAACCTAATTATTTATCATGATGCCGAGATCTGTCGTTCTGACATATGTGTTGTGTTGACTATAAATATGGCTACTAATATATGCATGTAATAGAGACATTATGAATTTGTTTCTTAGGGCGTTACCCCAGATGGTGAAATATATTTTTCAGTCAGGAAAAGCACATAATCTCCTATTTCTCAAATTTAAGATTTGAAAACGTCGTATTGCTGTTATGTGATTCATAATGCTACACATATTTTCTGACAACACTAAAAAATCAGGCCTACTTAGAGGAAGTCAAGAAAATAGTCAACAGGAATGTCCTGTAACTGCAAAGCAGCTTCGTAAAATGTGGTGGTGTGCTGAGCAGCTTTCGCGCAGTCCCTTGCCGTCATGATACTTCTACCATCATTCACAGACGTTCGAGGTACTGAAGTCTTTGTTCTCCCAGTCCTCGTACGTCAACTACCAGAACTTGCATATTTGACTTGACGAGTGCTTTCACTTTCGACCAGGCATCTTCCATCGCATTAAGCATCGGACTGTAAGGAGCTATGTATAGGAGCTTTGCCTCAGAAGCCTCGAACAAGCGGGAGAGACAAGGCGCATTATCCACAACTGCTTCCAGTTCCGATAACTCAAATGTCTGTCTCCATTCTTCAAAAAATATACACTACGAGTGTGTAGGCACAAAACTCTCCCGATTGTTGTTAGGCCGAAAATAAAGATACAAGGTGGCCGACGTTTCCCGTCCTGACGCTTTATCAAGGCCTAATATGATAAAAGTGAAGCACTACATACTGTAGATGGAGCCGTGTTGCGACTGCCTCGTGACGCCTGTTCATCCGAGGTTTACGATTATTGATCAGACGACATTCCACCAAGCTGGTCTCCAGCGGATCACTCACACACTTTAAAAACGTAATGCTTAAATCATCTATGCTGTTACATCTATGACATTCTTTTATATTCTCGCATAGGGCGCTACTGTTATTATTTTTGTTAATACTGTATTTATGTTCTTTGTACCTAGCATAGAACGGACGAGAAGTCTTACCGATATACGTAGATTTGCAGTGAATACATGTGAATTCATATACAACACAGGTAGTATCACATCTGTTTTTATCAGGTAGCTTCGTACAAAGTTCACAGTTTTCATGATTTTGGAATGGCTTAATATTCAATACGTTACGCAGTTTTTTGTTACCTGTTGTGACAAACTTGATGTCCAATTTGAATTTACGTATGTGGTAATTTATTTTTCTTATCATGCTGTCACTAATGAAAGGTAGTTTCAAGATACATTTGTTCGTGTTATCTCTAATACTTCTGCTTTTATTTCTGTTTTTATTGTCGTTACTGTACAGCTGAGTTTGAATATAGGCCTACTTTCTGAATACCCATTATCATTCAGGTTGTTTTTACACTTCTCCATGAGCATGCTTTTACTTTACTGCATCTTACTTCTAAATTGTGAAATTTTTGTTTGACGAAGTTTGATTTAGTCGAGTTCGGGACCCAGCTGTCTTTCTTTAAAGAGTTTCCAGAAGCTAATCTTTAGTGAACAATTCATGAACAATCTTTTTATTCCTTACCCAGACACTTATATCTAGGAAAATTAGTTTTTCGTTGCTTTCTGGAATTTCAAGGGTGAAATTTATACTTTCATTGACAGAATTGAAAATTTTAGAAATTGTATCGAACAATTTCATATCAAACTGCAGAGGGCCAATTATAGAATCATCGATATAGCGCTTGTAGATCAACGTTTCTAAGTCAACGTGCTCCTTCAGTAAGGAGATAGCTCTCATCTCAATATGGTTCATAAAGATAATTGCCAAAGGTGGTGCATAGTGCGACCCCATAGGAACCCCCTTGATTTGTAAGTACACATTGTTGTCATACTCTATCTCATAGTTGTAAGAAATGAATCTTAGCATAGTGGAAAATTGATCCAAACTAATGCCGAAATTATCAATCTGCTCCCATCTATTCTTAGCGAAATCCATAACAGCTAGTAATGCCTCACCAATAGGCACACTGAGGTACAAATTAGTCACATCCATAGATATGAACACAGGGTCAGTCATGTTATTTCGATTAATTGAAGAGAACTATAGAGGGGGGCGGGTACGAAACCAACCAACTGATTCAAAATCTTTCCACATAACCACTCAATTTTGTTAGTGGGATTGTTTACCACCGAGGCAATAGGCCGCAGAGGATATTGATTGCTATCGATTTTGTTTTTGTGGTCTTTGATTAGACCATAGAATTGAGATGGCTGTGATCCAGAAACATGCATGTGTTGTAAGTCAGATTTGTTCAACTTATCACTGAGAACATTATTGACAATCTTGTTAGCTTGTTTTTCAATACTCAGTTTACGACTTTTATCGATAGCTCTGTACGTATCAGTATCAGATAATATCATACTTGTGCGTGCTCGCATATCCGAACTTTTTGTAACACAAAGACGATTGCTTTTATCAGTAGGTACTACCATCATGTCGTTGTTTTTTATAAATGATCGACTTTCCTTTACGTTCTTGTTGAATTGTTTGTACACGTTACTTTTCTTAACATGGTCAATTTCTTTTTGGATTGTTCTCTTTACGCTTTCTTTGAAAAGGAAAAGATTCTTTTCTTCAGCTTCAGACATACTATCTGATAACTTTACAGTATTCTTTTGAAAAGGTAATTTCCAACGTAAATTATAAGTTAATCTATCAAGCGCTAGCTCAACATCATCCATAACATCATCCGTGAGCTTAGGTGGAATGCGATAGTTCGGTCCTTTCTTTATCAGATCAGTCAAATTTACTGCAAAAAGCGTTACGAGACCGTTGCAACTCACCCTCTTGCGATACATTGTTATCCTGGCACAGAAACACATCCACATAATGAAAAGGAAACTAAGCAGCAACGACAGTGTCTCCATTCACTTAAAACTTCCTGTTATTAATGACAAATCGGATAAGTCATATTTGTTCCACTTAGATAGCACCTTTAAAGTACTGACAGATTGCAAAAACAAAATGCCGCGAAAACATACAATAAAAGGCGCATGGATGAGTTTTGAACATTTTCAAAATGCCCCAAGAATCGGTTGATGCTGTCATGAACAAGTGGGTTTCCGTACTTTTCCACTTTGGTAGAAAAAGCCAAGGAAGAATTTGTGTCCCCGCAAACTTGGACGTCAATCACATACGCGGTGCTTCGAGCAATAACAGTCAGACCAGGTTGAACAAATGATGATCCGGAGGGTACCTGAGGCTCATGAAAACTTCTTAAACCTCGCTCATGTGCCAGCTTTTAGAGGTAAGCAACTATTTTGTTGTGACGGGCAATTCTCAGGCCATGGGTTCGTGGACATCTCTGTATAATATGGTACGCACTTTCTGGTGTATTGCAGCCATGTCTCCACATAACGTCGATGGAGGAGCAGTAGGCCAGCGCTTCTTGCGAGGTTTCGTTGTCAAGAGATTATTACACAGTTTCAACCCACGTATGTATAGTCGGGGGAAGACTTTTGTCTGATTATCAACCCACTAAGACGATTTCTCATTGCAATGTTTCATCATCTCACCATCTTTGGAAGTGTGCAACTTTTTTGACCACACAGTCTTCAGCTCCATCATTTTGATCTCGTGAAAGCCGGAGGCATTGAATTATTAGATGTAAAAGCCAATCTATTATGCCATTGCGACCTGATTAAGTGATTGATATTCATCTGCAGTGATGAACCAGACTTGGTAATAAGGCCTTCAGTCAAGCGCTTATTTTAATGAGATAAATACAAGGTTCGGAGCAATCTTATAGAACTAAACAGGAGTCTCAATTAATTCAGTTTCATCACAGGTAAGACCACAGAATTAGATTGTTTAATCGCATCACTCTGTTACAAGTGCAAACTGATTTAAACAGATGGCGAATGCAGGAACTTAATAAGAGGGCAAAAAGGAATTTTTAATACCTTACAGAGATAGGAAAAATAGTTTTGCGTCGCTTGCGGATTGCTCTGAATTCCTTCAAAATGCTCCGATCGCCACGACTCCTTCAGATTCGAAGAATTCAGATCATTGCGCAAAAGTTTTCTCGATAATGTAGGGCTCTCCGATCATTTTAACCCTTTATCGGGCACATCATCAAAAAATCATTAAAAAAATTTGTTGTTTTTAGTCTATAGGTAACAAAACAGGTGAAATCAAGTGAATCGATTCAAATGACTACTTTTCAGAATTTGTTGCCATTTGGCAACAACGCCCGTTTAAGGCTAATTTCTGAGAACTGAGAACTGAGCCCTGCCAAGAAATCTTTCTGAGCTTTCTAATTTTTTTATTTATGACTTTCAGAACCTTAAATTATACATGAATACAGTACGATTCAATATACAAAGGAGCCATGTCTTTAGCACAAGGAAGACGTGAGATTCAGTCAAGCAGAGTGGAAACTTTTGAAACAGTTCTTACTTGAAGTCAAACATAGGCACATTTTGTACTTTTCACAGTATACACGGCTGTAGCCCAACTTGCACAGCTTGCATCTGTTCTTTTTTTCCTTCATTTCTGGTCAGTGATACATCCCGTCGTATCGAGAGTCAACTGGAGGCAAAGGGATTGCCGAATGTCTTCCTTTCTTCGTAGGTCTCCCAACAGCAGGTTTGGGCTTCGAGGCAAGAATAAGAGCATCAGCAATCTTCGTGACGAATTGCACACGAATTGCTTCGTAGCTGCTTCTTTGGAGGAATATTCATTTGGGAGCGAAATCGCCGGTAAAGCAGTCAACCATTTTTTTTTGTTGTACTCTTTCACTATGGTTGGGAACTGAACGTCGATGTGGCTTTTCATTGCTCGGTCCCATCTCTTGACCGTTTCAGATGCTTCAGTTTCGATGTAGGCTGACGTCAGATGAACGCATTTGTTGTCGCACCATTTCAAAACGACAGTTCTGGAGTTTGCATCCGTTTGGTGGGAAATACTTCCTCTCCCTTCTTTCTGAAGTTCTTTGTCGGTTCGAAGATTGCAGTTGGCCAAACGGTTCGGTCGAATTGTCGCTGTCATCAAAATTCCCATTTCTTTCAATTTCAGTCCGAGATCCAATGATGAGAACCAATTATCATAAAAAAGCTTGAAATTCATTCCTTTTGGAACTTTTTCGACCAGTTTGAAGACAATGCTTTCGGTGGTGCACTTTTCATTTCCAGAACTTTTGACACCAGTGTAAAAAAAGAAATCGTACACGATTCCACTCTGTCCGGCTCTGACAAAATTCTTAAAACCCCATTTGTGAAGCTTTTTTGCATTATATTGGCGGATGCTGCTGAATTTTGTTTTAGCGGGACCTATTTGTTCGTCTATGGACATATATTCCTCTTGTTCGATCTTTTGAAAATTAGCTTTCAATGACTCCAGAACAGGTCTTAATTTGGACAGTTTGTCTTCTTTGTTTTCAGCTAAATCCCTCAAGGAATTGTCGTTTGCATGTAAAAACTGCCGAAGCTTTTTATAGCGTTTCAAACTCATTACGTCTGCTACAGGCGCATAACGAGTTCCGGATTCCCAGTAGTTCTCAATATTCGGCATCTTCACTATGCCCATCTTCATTTGAATTCCGATAAGTTGTTCTATCTCATCTTTGGTTGTAGCAATACTTGAACCAGTGCTTTGTACACTGTACAAATTTGACTGATGGGCAAGATGAAGAGTGCTTTCATCATCCCAGAACTGTTTGAAGTAATACAGTGGAGTCAATTCATCGAAGTTTTCTGGAGGCAAGCTGAACCCAGGACCTTTGAACTCTGTGCCGGTTACAGAAGTCTCTCGATGACGCCAACGATAATCATGAAATTTTTCCGTTGATCGTTTTTCATTGTACTTTTCAGATTCCTAATCTGCATTTTCATCTTTAATGCCGCGGATGTATGCGAGTCAAAAGCAAAACCAACCGGTAAAGTTCAATTTTACTTGTTGTTGAATTCCTGAGTAGCCTATATTTATACTAATCCGGAGTTTGAAATTTCCGAACAAATCTATTTGTAATCTAAGGTAGCCCATACGCCATGCCACTGACGGGTAAATGATAGAAGCTTCTGTGTTCGATGTTTAGATTCTGTGTTCCTAAGGCCATAAATATCTCACAATTATCATGATTCATGATGTTTTCAGTACATTCACTCATTTGTATGGAGTTACTGTAATCTCTCTGCAGGATTTATCACTGACATATCAGACTGTGCGTAATTTAGATCACATACATTTTCATAATCTCTATCTGTGTTGTACTCATCATAACTCAGCATGAATCAAATTTTCATCAGGTCGGATTCAATAGTGATAATCTTAATTTTCTGCATTCCGCATAATATGTCTGTAGGCACCGGGAATGAATTGACCAAAAATTCATACTTTTAGGTCTGCTGACTTGCCAAGACACAACCTAAATGCTCTGCCAATTTAAAGTACTGGACATAAGCTCTTACATAAAGTTATAAAGTTTATTGAAATTGAGCATCGTCATCATTGAAAAATTGTGTCAGATGTTCTTTTAGCAGCAAGTTTTTGGTAAAACTTATTGATACCGTATCACTTTGTACATTCAACGAATCTTAAAATCTTTACAACATAATGAAGCTGAATGATAGCTCACACTATCTGTCAATTTTCATTAAGAAGTTTTGTCGTCTTCATATTAAAATCCTGCATCAAAGAAACCGCTTAACTTTCTCTCGAATAGCCTACTGACCACAACTAACCACTTCAGAAAGCAAAGTGTGTGTCAATATAATCTGTAGAATATAAGGTTTCATATGATATATCGTTTATTAAAATTGAAGCAAAACTTTAACACTAAAATCACATTTGAAAATGGATTAACATTTTTGTGCAATGAAACGGTCTGTATAATTTAGATTTCACTTTAAGGCCGTTTTTCTCACAATTTGCAGTAAGACTGCAATTCACAATTTGCAGAGTAATTCTGTCAAGCATTTAGCTCGAGCAATTTGTCTTTAAAGTTAATGAATAAGGGGTCAGTGCAGCAAATTATATTGATAATGTTAAGCGAAATGTTATTGTACTTGAAATGTTATTGCAGAAAGTGAGTTTTTGATCTACTTGGACTTAACCTTATGATTTCTGGAAATTACTGTTCTTGTTTACACTGTATAATTGTAGTCTGCGCCCCATGGTATTTTCCATGCGGACTTACTATCATCATTTTGTTATTTTGCTAATAGAAACAGACGATACTGGATTCGAAGGCGTGTTGCTTTCTCTGACTCGATGACGTCATCACGATAGAAGGGGAATAGACAGTGATCATTGTTGTATGAATCTGAGCCGGTATGCATGAAATAACTTCTGGCTGAACCCTGCCTTGAAGTTCTACACTTTGGAGTCATAGAAAAGATAGTCTACAACAAATAGTGATTTATAATTTGAATTCAACAATTGCCAAGAAATTGATGTTTTGATCATTTGTTGGAAAATGATGGCAGAGAACATTGATGAACAACCTGCTGCGATCAGTAATCGTATGAAAACATCTTAAGACCCTGTTGGTAGTATGTTTGAAGGACAGTTAATTAAATTAAATCACGGGAGGGTTAAAAATTCGAAGAATGCAGGATGCGGAAGAAAACAGTTGAAACAACTACCCTAGTGGAAAATTGTTGATAAATTAGGATACTTAAAGTCCAGAGTGCATAAATATATATTGCTAATACTTAAAACACATCACTACCCCAGTACAGAGGATCACGTGGACGGGAAATAAATCAAAACTTATAGTCAATCTTAATTTATATTTATAGACTAAAGATGGGAGCTCGGCATAAATCATGGCGAGAAGATAAACAAAAATGTAAATGATGAAAATCAGGAAACATAAGAAGCCAAAATAAGATCGCTATGTACGGAGTCATCAGGGAGGAACGATACCAGAATATTTCTTTGGTACATTTTTGCATCTATTTGTATGCTTTTCGCATGATGTAGGGCCTTTTGTCAATAACGATCGCTTGAAGGTTGCGTGGCACTTACTACTGTTTTGTAAGTAGCAAGATAATGACATTTAAGACCCAAACCTACAATACTGAATTCGATTCTAATACACGTAAGTCTAAGACATTTCATAAATAATCAATTAGTATACAACCATCAACGTTTCTACATTATGTAATTTTCAAATTAAACATTTTATCAATCCGAAATAAAAACACATTATAATTGATGAAAGGAAATATAGTTATATTTGAGATATATAAGTCAACATGGTTGGTCGGAAGTTATCATTTTGTAGAAATGATGTTTATTAACTTACTGCATGGAGTTGAGGTAACTAAGAGTCGTGTGAATATTATTAGGCAAGTAGCAACGATAACATACGGCATAAATTTCATAGTAAATCGAGTCTAGATCAAATACTCCAAATACCACGCCATCCACAAGAATGTATGACTGATACTACTGACAGAGGTTATCTGAAAGTAGTATGTAATGCACATATAATTTCTTGCTAGGTGACATAAAGCTCTACAAACGAAAGGCATGCCAATAAGGACGAATTTGCATCGGGTCTCGTATATAAAACATAGCAACAACTCGTATTTTATGTGATCTAAATTACGCACAGTCTGATATGTCAGTGATTAATCCTGCAGAGAGACTACAGTAATAATAATAGTGGGATATTTATGTCCTTACACTGCAAATTGCTGGATACGAATATTACATACAAACATATCCCAAATTCATATACAACTTGAAACTAAGATTTAATACGAGATTAAGTATGTTTACAGAGATCTGGTATGTCTTTCATACGAAATCTTACTTACTTTCGTATGTGATTAGTATGTAGCGATGCGAACTATTCTATCTGTGATTGGCTGTTTTATGATGAAATCTCGAGATGTTTTGAATAATGATCCTTCCGTTTATATTTCATATTACATATCGTCGTCGTCATGCAAAAATGGCGTAACTGAAAATTTTCGATTTTGGGATTTTAACAGTTGCTGGTCATTATTTACATGGCGGATCTGATGAGCACATTTTCATAAGTGTAAGAGATGATTTTTGGGAGAAAATCAGAAAATGAAATTGGCGTATTTTTCTTAAGAAAATTATCCCACAATGAAAATGGCGTATCTGGTTTCTTTCAATTGTAATGAAATTGGCGTACCTTGATATTCACAGTTCTAAAAATGAAAATGGCGCAAGTCATGCATTTCTAACTCTGTACTTATAGATATCACATAGATCAATTATACATTTTGGCCCATAATGATAATTTGACCAAGAAGTGACCTACATGTAGGTACTTTTCTAACTTCTTTTCAAAAGGCTGTCATTCTCAAACTATTAGTTTTTTATGCAAATGAAGAAAGTTCCAAAATGAGAATACACCCAAAAAGCGTATGTTACAATTTCTTGGTTATTGAATAAATATTTGCCGAGTAATCTTATTTCAAAAATAGCACTTTGAATTTTTCCGAGGAAAAATATTCTAAAATTAGATGTTTTGTGCATTTGTGAAAAAGTGAGCATTGAAAAAAGGTGACTTTATTACTGTACTGATGAAATTTGCTGTATTCCTGACCTAAATTTGTAATATTTAGCGAATACTGAATCCATGACATTTATTTGAGGACCGGTAGAAAAGTACCTACGTATACATGTAGGTAATTTTCTATGTATTGGTATCTAGTCAAGATATATTTCTTACTAGCCGTCGTCAGCTTGCTTTTCAATATAAGAACATCGATGACATACCAATAAATAATGAAGCAATTTCTTTACCTAAAGCTAATTCATGCTTCGCTATAATCGAGCTTTGAATATTTTTCCTGCTTCTTTTCATACGAAAATTAAATTTGTTTCGCATTTTTTTCTGAAGATGGCTCACTGAGATGACTTTTATCTAAAACATATCATTCTGCGATACAACTTTGCATTTAGGACAGCTGGATTTGCATGTACCTATATTTCTCATCTGAGTTCCAAAGGGTCAAAGGTTAGTAAGAATTGTACCTACATGTAGGTAGTTTTCTTATTATGGGGCTACTTGAGAAGAATATCGAATTCTGTTTTTATTTGTTTGGAAATTTGTTTTTATATGAACATAATGCGACTACTGTTATTAAAATAATTGCTTTCTCACTTCAAACTATATTAAGCATAATGAATTTAACAAAAAAGACAAATATTCTATCTTACAAGACTCTTTTTTCTTTAATCATCACATAAATATAAGTTTTCTAGAAACATACTTCCGAAATTCTTTACATGAGTTTACAGTTCGACATTATCAGGTGGTCTGAATCAATCATTGCTTCACATATATACACTTGTGGACAGGAGTGGCGCTATGGGAAAATGGCCTACATGTAGGTACATTTCACATTTCCGTCACATCTCAAAATTAAGACACACGCGTGCTTGAAGGTTGGAAACAAAAAGTCAGCGTTGTTGTGTGACTCATATCAATGTCAGAATCTGACCTGGCTCTCGCAAGCGATCCCGCGAGGTTGTTTTGTATTCTAAAGTCGCCTCTACCCTAAGGACAGAAGCGGAATTTCATTGGCTGCCAAAGTTGTCGTGATTCGCTTCTGTCGATCATGGCAATGTTGGCATCACAGCATAGTATTCGTGAGTTCGTGAGTGTCCTCATATGCGTCGAATCTTATCCACAATGAGTGAGAAGCGCAGCAAAGAAATTCTGGTGAAAGGTGATAGGGTTTCTGTTACAAAAACATACTTCGACGGACCTGAAGATTTAGTTCCTTACTCAAGCTACCTTCCTGATGGGTATCAGAAAATATGTGGTACAGTTGAATTTTATTACTGGAATACTAGGAAAGCACGCATTCAATGGGATATAGATGGAAAATACTCAAGACGCCCCCTTAGAATATCTCACATAAGAAAGCAATGATGTGCCCAAGCAGGTAAGTGACCGTTTATGCTGTCTACTCTATATACTACACAAGCTTGTGATATACTAGTTAGCGCTCCATCTACATGCTATACGCCGTACTTACGAGCATGTATACTTTGCATGTGCATCCGCATTCAACTAACACGAGTATTGCAAGTGGCTTAAGCTGACTATCGATCTGCTACTCTATACAATTTCTGTCTTTCGTTATTAATAAGGATGAACGCGATATGTCCATTTGCCTGGTGGCAGCAAAGTCAGAGGACCTGATGCACAATTATTAATATTGAAATGTTTATGAGATTTCATCCGCATTCCATCAATTTTGTACGTCTGCTTACCCATTTGCCTATCACGCAAACTTTTAGTTGTACATGTATTAATTAAGGAGCCGTAGTATTGAGGCTACGGGCAATTTCTCTCTCTCTCTCTGCATGCCTTGCTAATTTTTGATTTCTTGATTGATTGTGATCATACACTTTCATATGAATGAGTCGCAGGCCTACAATACGGCATATAAATATGATTAAATCACAATAAAAATGCATGCATACAGCATGTTTCATACATTGTATAGACTACTGGTTCTATTCTAATAATGTTTATATAACATTATAATTTGTAGACTCGGTCAAGTAGGACTGCTGCAAATATTTCTATACGTTTGTAGGCCTATTTGAATTTGCAGATTCCTCCTACGTCATCTTCCGTTGATGATGAGGCTCAAAGTGCAAGAAGTGACATTGATTTGGACGAGGATTCGAAAAGTGCAAGCCGCAATGATTTACGAATTTAGTCTAAACATTAAACCCAACTTCATTAATTGGGAATGAAAGTTATATATTCGAAGTTGTGATGTTGTCCTCTATACAATGGTATTTGATTTGTCTTGATTATGTAGATTTTTTCAGAGAAAACCGGTCTTTCGTGATTTTCTCGAATCATGGTTCTTTGAGTTGCGCCATTTTTGCACGATGACGACGATATATTACATTCCATATTTTTTGTGTATGAAAATAATTTATACCGGTACTTTCTTTTAAATTTATTTTGCGTCTATTTGCTAGACAGAATTGCTGATTTTGGTCCATAAATTGATGATTTAACTCAAAAATAACTGATTTGGGGCAATCTAAAATTCGAAATTTTTGAAAAATTGACGTTTTTGAAACGCTTAAATGAATAAATTTCGTTAATAATTATTAATATTACCTCCATTTTTATAAAAATATCGTCAATTTAGGGGACCTAATTTTTTCTGATTTTTCGTCTGTCCTGGAACAGTCTTACACTCATTACTTACCATTGCAGACCGAAGCGCAAAATGTGCAGCGCAGCGCCCCCCTCTCTGTAAGGAAGTCTGCCAAGGATGTGTTGGGGTTGCTCGGACCGAGAGGAGGAAAAAGTGCTGACCCCCCCCCTCCTGTCAAACTTCCAAATTGGCTTGTAGGGATTGTAGCTCGTTTAAAAGCTAAGAGTGAGACCAATTCACTGGACGAAACGGCTTCTTTCTACGCTCTTTCGTTTAGGTGTGAGAGTGTCATGTTGATTTTTGATCATCGCCGAAAAAACGACAGAGTTAGAATTTTACGAAAATGTCTCTAACTTTTGAACGAAGCATCGTATGAGAATTCAGAGATCAGATTTGGAATCCTCGTGACATTTTATAGCCGACTAGATGAGCTTTGATGGTCGTGGGAGTGAAATAAAATTTTCGAATTTTTCATGGTTCTAATTTTTTGATGTTTAATGATGAATAGCGGACGATTGGAAATGAGTAAAGACGTCGGGTTTCTTTTAGTGGAAAGACTGCACTTTGTTCTCTAGGATCCTACCTTTTCAGATCTGAGGAAGGTTTCGTTTCCAAATGAGAGCTTGTTTAAAATCGAATTTTTACGCATTTTCCAAGATCTTGGATAGTTTAAGTTTTTTCAACTCGGCTTCTGGTGATCGGAGAAGGTTGAGTAGTATCTTAAATGAATTGTGAGAGTGAGAAAACGTGACTGTCAAAATTTGAAGTCAATCGGAACTCTAGAACCGGAGATAGAAGTGTTTAAAGTTTTGGATGATTGAGATTACGTCATCAGCTGATCGCCACATACGAGTACTATATAAGCTGGGAACCGAATGAGAAATTTCATTAAGACGAGAGAGATTGTCAGAGGTAGGTCGTCTCTCCGGAGCTCTGATGATAACATCGGAAATTCCAAAATCAGGTTGCCTTAGGAAGCCGACTTAGAAAATTTCATTGCTGATATCAGCTAAGGTGTCAGATTTATAGGTTAGCCAGACTATGGCTTGTGATCACTTTGATCAAGTGGGTCCAATACTTATAAACGGTGTATCTTCGGTTCTAGTGCACCGATTGAGTTGATTCAAAAAAGTTCGACAGTTATTGATCAGACCTATATGTACAGACTACCTATAAAATTTCATAAGTAGTACTAAATGCCGAAAAATTTAAAATTGCTATTTTTTGATGTTTTGTAAGGTTTTCAAACCTTCTGATTTCAATAAAGACATTTATAAAGTTGTCAGAGGCGAGCTTCGGCTCGAGACTTGTTTCCTGATGTAAATAACTCCACCGGTTTTCATGTCAAAATCGGGGTCCGAATACCAACACAATGATATGACGCACGCTCTGTCCGCAGGAGGTTGGATTTGAGGGCCGAGGCCTTGGAGTCGGGATAAGATCCCCTCTGAGTAATGCCTGTAACGGATTTATCAGCTTAACTTGTCTATCCTCACTGACATATGAGTTGGATTCTAGAAATGATGGTCAATGGATTCAAGAGCTTAACGCCTAAACGGTTGCTATCACGGCCGTGAAATCAGGCCTTTGTGAAATCTCGTCTAGCCTCAGTAGCTCAAGGTTGACAACGTCTATCGTTTGTCATTGTAACTTGGTAAAAATTAGAGGGTTAATGCAGGCATTGACATCAAAACTTTTCGCGTCATAGGGTAACCAGTCTTTGTGTCGGGAGTTGGTTACTGAAAGCATGGTTACTGCCGATGCCCGTATTTGGTAAAAACTGCTGTTGTCATGTCAAACGCATGACCAAATAAGGAGGGTCTGAATCATGGCTTTGTGCTCACTGGGTATATATAACGCGTCTTCTCTCTAGTCTTCACTCCTGTTTCAAGTTGCAAGACGAACGGTGAGTGCTCTGACAAAGTTTGTTAAGAAGCTTTAGAGTTTCATAAACTAGGAATCAATCGTTTGCTATCAAACGTTTACGGACTTAAAATCATTGTTTTCCCTTTTTCTCTTCAGAAAATGCCTAAACCAGCAAATGTGCGAACAACGTACAAGTTGTGCTCCTGCTCAAAAGTATTCAGCAGTGACGGTTTTAAAAAGCACAAGTGTGCGAATAAGAAGCAGATAGGTGGGTTGCGCTACCTTTGCAGCAAACACTAAGTTTCACGCCTATTGGAGAAACCAGTGCAATGGCACTCCGCACACCGCGAGTATGAGCAGGAAGAGCTCACAGAGGAAGATAAAGATAGACTATTCGCTGATCTCAGTGAGACCAGTAGCGAGAGCCAGAGCGAGAGTGAGGGGGAGGCAGAAGAAGGAGCCAACAAACCTCGTCCGCTCCACAAAGTTGATCTTGATAGCGAGACAGCATCAGCGAGTAATTGCGGGATTGCGACTCAGTATCGCACATTCCAAGATCGTCCACCACTGCTCGCTAAGCATGAAAAACTGATGAAAGATCTTGATAAGTGGAAGGAAGATGCTTTCTACTATAAGCAGAAATCAGAAAATTTTTCGAGAATGACAGAGGAACTGAAGAAGGTGACGGAGGCGCTAAATGAAAAAGAAGGCGAGTTGGAGCGTGAAAGGTTCAAGAACCTGTCGCGAAATGCGAGAGAAGAAGGCTTGCTAGTTGAGAAGGAGAAAAGAGAGAAGGAGATGAGGCGGATGAGAGAGGAGATCGAATGGATGCGGAAGCAGTTGGCTAAGGTGACTGAGAGCAATCAGGAGCTGCATTGCAAGGTACAAGGCAGTGATAGGAAGCGACAGAGATCGAGTTGTCTACACATTCCAATCAAGAAGGGAGAGGTGATAGCGGAACCACTTCTCTACGAGCGAGGAGGAGGCGAGCGTTGTTACTCCAGGGTGAAGAAGGGTGTTGACTGTCTTCACTTTGCATTCAACCACTCCGAAGACATCGCAGGATTCCTACATGAGCCACGCCCGGAGAAGCTCTGTAAGTTAAAAATAACTAACTTAGAAGTCAAGATGATAACTAACAACTTCTTCCTATGCAGATATTAATGAAAAGCGCCCACCTGTTTCCGTCAATGAGCCGGAGACGAAGCGGCAAGCTTGAGTTCCATATTCCCGCATCATCCCGAGAACGAACCATCGGTCCTCTTAAGGGCCACCATGGGGCAAAATGTGATAGTACCTCCACGTGGTTTGTCCTGGACAGACTTCGGCCTGACTGAATCTATCATATAAACAAAAGCATCAAGTTGCATCTGTTATCAGACAACTTCAACGGTGCATGGCACGTAGAAGTTCGATATGATACTTCCTGCTGACGGGCGTTCTTTAGAGACAGCGGTGAAATCCGTAGTGAGGAGTGTATCACGGGGCTGAGACTTCATTAATCCGACTCTCCAACAGTCGTTGTGGTCTTATTCCTCAAAGTAACACTCTAAACGTCATGGGCGACATTTAGCTATGTGTCACAAGTTTCCTTATAAATTCTCCATTGCACCGAGTGATGATCAACTCAAACATCTGACTTGCTATCGAGTCAAGGTGTGATGACTTCCAAAAGAAGGAACTGACTAAATCTAAGGTTTCTCAAGTCAAAGGTTTCTGTAGGTCGAGTTTCATAATAAGGAACAGACTTGCTATCAAGTCTAAGTTTAAGTCTCACACAACACATTTAACTGCTTTCAAGTTATTTTACAAAGTCTGAACAGACTCAAAAGGTTCATGCTAAGGAGATGTTCGGTGTAATATCCTTTCGATGAGCGTTCCTTTTGGACGGCGGTGTTTATCCGCAGCGATGAGTATGGCAAGGGACACTGGCAATTGCAGTCTTTATGAAACCTCTCTGCGTCATGTTTCTAAGTGGTTGCCTTTTATGTCTCAATGTGATACTTTGACCGTCAGGGTAAGATTTAGCCATCTGTCGAAGGTAACTTTATAACATCTCTGTTGCACTGAGTGGAAAATGAACCATCCGTTCTTTTAACCCAGTGACCGCCGAGACTTTAATCGATATTTTTGGTCGTTTTCTGATCGTACTTGCACAAAATATGGTGTTTGCAACACACAACAGTGCAACCAAGCAAGTTTTGCTGGTTTCATGTCTACACGATGATGTTCCCAAAATGGGAACACAGCGGTTGCCGATAGCACACTTCAAATTTTCTTCATTCAAGTTTGTGACTCAATATACAGATATCTATGCTAGGTTGAAAAGTGTGACAAGATGTAAACATTAATCATCATCGTATTTCAAATCTATAGATATCTTTGATTTTGAAAAGCGTGTCAGTTCGCGTAGCCGGCAGATGTATACTATATATTCACTGTGAATTGATTGAAAGTCATAGGAAATTAGAAGAATGGCAGACGCAAGTGTTGCCTTTGACTCGTTAGATGAAGCTATCGAAAGAGTTGTGCCCAGTGATAATGCAAAGTTGGTCATTCTTCCACCAGCTGTCCACGATCTATCAGATGAAGAGGAGGAAGGAACTGATCCTGAATTTATCCCTAACGACGTGACAGGCAGCATTAAAGTTGAGGTAGAACGTGAGATTGAAGACTACTCGGATTATACAGATCAAACTGGACAACCAATGTGGACAGTTGACAGCGACAAACTTGATAAAGTATGGACACCGCCGCCGCTTCAGTCAGCTGCGGACACATTACATTTGCTGCAGCATTCTTCACCCTTCGAAATATTTTCTCTGTTTTTAAATCGCGAAATGAAACAAATGATTATTGATCAATCCAATCTCTATGCTTTTCAACAAAACAGACATGACTTTGCAATGAGTGAAAATGCTTTGAAACAATTTGTTGGTATTCTCTTTCCTACCGGATATAACAGGCTGAACCGCGAGGAGGATATGTGGTGTCGAGAGCCTGATCTGAGTATTCCTATCGTTTACGACAATATCACCCGGCAGTTATACCGAGATGTAAAGAAAAATATTCACTTCGCGAACAATGATCGTGATCTTTCGAGTGTGACAGATAAATTCTGGAAAGTTAGACCGCTCATTATTTCGGTCAATCGAGTTTTGAAACAGTTTGGCAGTTTTTGTGCCAATATCTCTGTCGATGAGCAAATGCTCCCTTATTACGGCATTCACGGATGTAAGCAATTTATCCGGAACAAACCTGTTCGCTTCGGGTACAAAGCATGGGCCTTGTGTTGCGAACATGGTTATCCTTTCTACTTCGACATTTATCAAGGTAAAGGATCTGCTATTGATGCAAAACCATGCAGTGGTAAATATGGTTCCATTGGAGTTGGTGGACATGTGGTTTTGGATGCAATCCACTCTGTTCTTGATGACCCAAATGATCATGTGTTGTTCATTGATAATTTCTTTACATCCTACTCATTACTTACGCATTTGAGTGATATTGGATTGCGCTGTACTGGTACAGTGAGGCAGAATAGAATGGGTGGTTGCCCCCTACCAAAGAAAGATTCCTTCAAGAACAAAGAAAAAGGCACGCATTATTGCGCAAGTAATGGAATAATTTCTTTTTGCTCATGGAAAGACAATTCGGTCGTAACTCTCGGAAGCAATTTTGATAATGTTTATCCAACATCCACTATAACTCGACGAAAGAAGGATGGTCCATCATCGCTTTCACAACCGTAACTCGTGAAAGACTACAATAAATTTATGGGAGGTGTTGACCTCGCTGACCGGCATGTCGCCAATCTTCGCAGTAACACCAGAAAGAGAGTTTGGTGTTGGCCCATAGTAAAGCACTGCTTTGAAACTCTAAGAGTTGCAGCATTTGTTTTTTATAGACAGCTATATCTCCATCTCAACAGCAAGATGAAGCAGCAAGATTTTGTCCGTTAAATTGTCTTCGAGCTGATTTTTAATAAAGCCAAACAGCCTCAACGAAGAAAGAGACCATTGCAGAGATCACTTCCGGAGCAACATCCACTAATTCGCCACTGCCTTTTTTTCTGCAACTCAAGGCAGATGTGTTGTGTGCAGTAAGAATACCAGGCTGATGTGTGAAGAGTGCCGCACGCGACTTCACAAAAGTTGTTCACCGGCCTACTTGCATGCGGAGTAAAATGATTCTGTTTAATGTTAAGCGTGTTTTCTCTGATTTTTCCGTTGGAAGAAAGAGCAGAATTGATCACTGAGTAATTCCAGGTGACTAGATAGAGCAATCTAGATTTTCCTTTTTCCACCCTGTGATCGCTATGTTCCCATTTTGGGAACATTTATAAATTTGGTAGTATAAGTAGACAATGGATATAAAAATAATGTAGGTTCTTCACTTGTTACTAGTTCTTTTCATGACAGATCATCAAAATAGTGCGAAAATTACTAAAATGAATAAACTTTCCTATATTTAGGTGAAGTAATAATAATTTGCACATAATTATGAAATTACATTAGAACGCAAATTTTGTGTTTCAATATATAACTTGCTAAAAAATTAAAAGTAAACAGCGAAAGGTTAAGATTTATTAAATTTGTAGTTTCATGATATAGTAAACTGAAAATTGCATCAAATCTGAATGATATTCGTGATCAAAATTCTTGTTAAAGTTATAGAAAATCAATGTTCCCATTATGGGAAACACTGGGTGAAGAGCGACCTCTCTCACGGAGGTAAAATCAGATGAAGGGATGAAACGGGAGGCCACCCTTGCACCACATGCAACACAAAACATGCTTCTCTCTTCTGTAGCAAGCAATATCTTACCATATAAGTGAAAAGTTGTTGATAGGAAGAATAAATCGCTATGTCATCCGCACTTCAACATGGTAGGAATGTTTTATAAAATCAAATAGAGGATGGAGAACGCATTGAAACATTGAACAGGCATGATAGTCATAGAGTCATCATGAAACGTGGAAAAAGTGTATAGAATAAAAATTCAGTATTGAAAAGTAACAATCATTTTTGCAGTGCTTGTTAAAACATCCGCCACGACAGATGATGTTTGTGAAACGCAACGTTGACTTTCGTTGACGTTGACGTATAGTTATCCGTTTAAATGATTTTTGGTAGAGCAGAAAGGTTAAAGTGTTGTCATCAGTAAAAAGTCTAAATGATTTTTGTAAACTTTTTGTAACTTTATTTTATATTTCACCTATCTCACAAACACAGAAATGATTCTAACATTAATTCAAACCTTACAATCATCAACTTTATTTCTAACTTTACAGACAGTGAAATACCTGTGACTTTATTTTATACTTCACCTATCTTACAAACAGTGAAATGATTCTAACATTATTTTATATTTTACCTATAAATTGCTGAAGTCCACAACCTAAGGGGTAGGCTTACCTACGGTTGGATTTTGGAATTTAGGGTATTATATAACATAAGTTAATGTTAACCTTTAGTGTATAGTACACTTATTAACTTGACCATTTGTGAATGACATAGATAAATTGCTTAAGTCCATAATCTAAGGGGTAGGGTAACCTACGGTTGGATCTAGGGATTTAGGGATTTAGCGTTTTTGATAACACAAATTAACGACCTCTTTTAGTGTAGAATACATGATGCATATGTTCGCTTAAAAGTCTAAACGCAGAAGTTGAAATTGCTTTCACAAAATTTTAAACGTAAAGTATAGTGAGTGTTGTCATCAACTTAAGTGATTTTTGGTAGAGCAGAAAGGTTAAAGTGTTGTCATCAGTAAGAAGTATAAATAATTTTTATAAGAGTGGAAATTTTTAGATGTCAAGTGAACATCGAAATGATTTTTATAAAAGTCTAAACGCAAAAGTTGAAATACATTATGTAATGTAAGAAGTTAAACTATCAAGTTAAAAACATTGAATTGATTTTGTGAAGGTGAAGACTTAGCGATCAGTAAAACGTTAAAAAAGTTTTATGAAATGTTTTTGCAGTTAGAGTATGAGCAAAATGTCTCTACAGTACCTTGTCAATGTTGGTAAGAAAATGTTGTACATCCATCAGGACAGGTTTAGAAAGTTTCATCATGATACACAATTTATGATATGTTAATGTAGACAGACTCAGAGTGTGGGTAGAATGTTTGCTGTAATTATCATGGTGATAAAACTGTAAATCTCGCCAGTATGAATTTTCCAATGTGAAGCATCTTGGGACTCTAGGTAGACAATGACCAAAGAGAAAATAAAGCCTAAGTGAAATACAGGGTCATACAGAGGTTTAGGATTCTATAACGTTTGTAGTGTTGATATGAATGTTGTTCGACAGATTGGAACCGTTAAATGATCTGCTGATATGATTTACACTAAACACGAAAATCAGTAAGAGGAGTGATAGGAAAACGTCTTCACAAATGCAGACAAATAAAAACTCTACTAGATGACTAAATCCATAGGGTAGGTATCCCTGTGTTAAGACTTAGGGATTTGGCGTTTTAAAAGTGCAAGTTACATTGATAAATCACTAAGTCCATAGCACAGTCAACCCTATGACAAGACTTAGCGTTTTATATGATCCATGTTAGCAATATCTGCTCGTGTAGAATGTGACTCAATGAGTTTAGTCAGATAATGTATCATCAACTTTGTTCACTTGGTTATATGATGAAGAAAGTGTGAAATAAAAGTGAAAGCAATCTCATTAAGTTTAGAACACATAGTAGTAACATTGTAGGAATATGTAAAGTAAAAAGTTATGTCGTATGAAATGAGTGATGTAAGATTAGCTCGCATTGAAATGAATTTGGTAATGTAACAAACAAACTGTGTGGGATTCATCATATGTTTGAAGACAAGTGCTGTTAAAAGGTTTTGAGATGATATGATTTTCATCACGTCATGTTCATTAATGTAACAGATTGAAAGTCTCTACTTGTTGAGTGTATAAGATAGAACACATAACATAGTTGTTGTATGCAAATTAGAGGTTCATATTCGACGAAAGCTAGGTATGAGATAAGCTTGCATTTCAAAGTCCAATGAATAGGTAGTGTACTTAACTGTTTGAATCAGTGACATAGTTAGAATAAACAACAGTAGCATTTCAAAATGTAATCACACAGCATTAGGACTGTTGGTTTATGAACGTAACTCATGTAAAAGTTATATAGAAGTAACTTGTTGATGCAGGCAAGACACTATGTATGCGAAAGTAGGAATAGCATGTAATGACTGGAGTATGGGTTGAAATTGATTCTATGCCAACTGTACATGAAAAGCTATTTCCAAAAGCAACTAAGTGACACG
This sequence comes from Prostheceraeus crozeri, assembly GCA_907163375.1. Taxonomy (NCBI): domain Eukaryota; kingdom Metazoa; phylum Platyhelminthes; order Polycladida; family Euryleptidae; genus Prostheceraeus; species Prostheceraeus crozeri. The sequence continues at coordinate 78,104 of CAJQUW010016874.1, read as the reverse complement.
AGTATATTAAGAGTTAAGTAAATGCAAGCTTTTCATATTGATGAGTATGTAGTAACATATGATAGAAGAATAACTGATGACATGATTGTGGGAATCAGGACAAGTTTTAAGTCAGCTACTGCTAAAAGTTTTATGATAGTATTTGATATCGAAGATTTTATCTAATGCATCACATCATATCTACTGATTCAAGGTGTAATAGAATAAATGTCGTTGCAGGTTTTCAGTGTATAGGATAGAACACATGAAATAGTTGTTATATGTACAGCAGCGCTCAGCAAGTTTGCATCAAGCATCAAAATATAGCTATGACTCCTACCATCTCTTCAGCTGCTCATTTTATCGTCAGTCAGCCGTCAGCATCATATTGCTCTAGTGCATTGCGTTCCGTGAGATGCATAGATATCTACAGATATAAAAAAATTTAAATTTAAATTTATGAATGATCGATCGCATACCATGAGTCTGTATGAACACGATCAGTTTGTGACTCTATCACGAGTAGAAGATGACTGACAGAATCCAACGACGTGCGCAAATAATTATCATGGCTGACCATACTTCAAAAACCCAGAGAGAAATCGCCGAGGCTGTCGGAACAAATCAATCGACTGTCCAACGTGTCCTTAAGCAATACCGAGAGACTGGCGATTTCACGACAAGCTACGAGAACTGTGGCGGACACAACAAAATTTTCGAGGACCGCGACCTCCGTCATATTCGCCAGTTGTGTGTGAAAAGCCCGAAAGCCACAGCCCAAGACATAAAGACAGAACTTGGAGCTAAAGGTGAAGACATCAGCCTCTCAACAATGAAGAGGGCCTTGATCGAGGTGGGCTGTAAAACTCGATCGCCGGCGAAACGACCATTCCTGACCGAAAAGCACAAGGAAGCTCGACTGAAGTGGGCCTTTGAACATCGCGGATGGACGATGGAGGACTGGAAGAAGGTTGTCTGGAGCGACGAGACCATGGTCTACGCAGGCAATGGAAAATGCCGGTACGTTCGCGTTATTGACGGTCATCCGCTTACAGACGAACATTTCCAGCTGACGAAAAAGTTTCCCATGAGTGTCATGTTCTGGTCGTGTTTCTCCTGGTATGGGACCGGTAGAATGCACGTCGTCGAAGGCAATATGGACAGCACCTACTACATCAAGCATGTCATCGAAGGAAGAGTCCGCCAGCAAATGTTGGAATGGTTTCCAGATGGCTCTGGTGTGTTTCAACAAGACAACGCGCCATGTCATACCTCAAGAAGAACCAAGGCCTGTCTTGAACAACTGGACTTGAACATCATGACCTGGCCGGCCCAATCTCCCGATCTCAACCCGTTTGAGAACTTGTGGGGAATTGTCAAGTACAGACTAAAAGACTGTAAAACTACAGTACATCTCGCAGTGACACAACCTCGTCCTTCGTGCGGATCTGGAATCGAGATGAAGAGGTCCAGGCAATGTGCAAACATTTGGTGGACAGTATGCCAAGGAGAGTAGCCTCGGTAATCGAAAGCCATGGTGGGCATACGAAGTATTAGTGACTTTGAGTGTTTTCTATCTTAATTACCTGTTCTATTGCAAGTTTCAATAAATTCTTTCTTACCACTTTGAGCTTCTACTTTGATTTTGATTTCAAAGGGATATACGTACATTAACTGCAAATTTCAGGCTTGATGCAAACTTGCTGAGCGCTACTTTAAGTGCAAGTTAAAGTATCACAGTTGATTTACATCTCAAAGCTTGTGTAAGTAAGACTTGATCATTGATAGACTTCACACTGTATGTTATGTTGAATGAATAGTTGAATTGATGCTCATAAATGGAATTCAACGTAGCAAAGTGCGTCAAGGTAACAAAGTTAAAAGTTTTAGAAAAACAAGCTAACGACTAGGTGCAAATTATGATTTAGAAGATAATTTTTGTATCCTCAAATGTCTGAAAATTTAAAATACTCACTAGAAGGACAAAGTGTGGTTCTCCTGTCCTCGTGTGTAATGAGTTGGCGAGGAAGTCGTTCTCTTCAAAATTACTTATATATTGAAAAGATTCTATTTAGCAGTCTGCCCATTCAGATGATAAGAGAACAGGTCTGTTTCCAGTCAAAAAACCAGATCAAGCTAACACAGCGGGATTACGCTGCTTACCAGGTGTGCAAGAGAATTAATATTAGTTCCCCAAGCTAAAACGTGAAAAAACTTCTACAAAATATGCATACAAGTTATGATATATCGAGAAATAATTTCAAGTCTCGGTGTATATATCGTAAATGTTTTCATAATGCGCATGAAGCAGCACACTTATCAATCTGGTCAGTTGGGCCTTGTCATCTGATATTTTTTCTTCATGTTCTCTTTCTCTCTGTATGCCGGTGTCTGTTATTTTCTTCTTGCACAAGGTTGGTTGTTAGGTAGGGCTTGTAGATGTTTGGGAATGGGTAATGTAATATAGGATGCACATTGGAAAGAATAAGTTGAGTGGATGTTTACTTCATGTCTTGATAGAGTTAATCAAGTCAGAAAGGAAGAGGTCTTTGTATCTGTTGCTTCCAAATTGCAATCATGTGATGATGGTCTTAATGTCTCTGTTTGATGAGCAGCATCACTAGCTTGAATGTTATGCCTCGAAGATGTTTGATTCATTGTTTGGCCACAGATAAGAATTTCATGTTTGTGTGCTTCAGTTAAACAAGTATGTCATGCTCACCAGAGGACTCGTTTTTGCTTTTAGTCATTCAATATGCAGTCAAATGCTCCATTCCTACAATTCTACTAATCATCTATGAACACTGTCAAAGATACAAAGACCTCTTCCTTTCTGACTTGATCAACTCTATCAAGACATGATGTAAACATACACTCAACTTATTCTTTCCAATGTGCAAGAGAAGAGAGAGAGAGAGAGAATTTCACCGATTGTGACAGGGAAATAGGGAAAACACGGATGTTGACGCAGAATGAAATCGTGGTGTGCATGACAACACAAGGTTACGAAGTAAATTGTTGCAACTAAACAATCACTGAGAGTTCATTTTCCTTAATAAAATAAAATACTCTTTAGATAAATTCTAATTCATCACTATTGTTTATGATAAATGAATAATTTATTAATTCTTTAATATCTGATGCTGTTAGAAATTTTGAATATCTTTTTGGGAGAAATAGAGAACCGTTATACTCATCGTTATCGGGAAGTTCAAATATTACTAAGATTGATTGACCATATATATTTATTGACCAAGATATAGCATCAACGCGACGGTTGTGTCTCTGTGATCGGTGTGACTGTGTTTGGTTCCTGATGCCTCGTTCTCCGGTTCCTGTGCTCCAATTTTTGTGAATTTTGGCTTCATCCCAATTCTCGTCGTCATCTGAGTGGTTCTACGTTGGTTTCATCGTTATCCGTCGTCTGGTTCCCAAGTTATCCTTACCTCTGGACTTATTGCGTCGTTCTTCATCCTACGTCCGTATTCATCGTGTTTATCCTATTCTGGTTGGCCCATTCAAGTCACGTGTGTTTTGACGTCACAACTTTGTCTCTGCACTAACCAACGGTCCGTGTTCAGAGGTGGCGCTTCAAGCGGTTGTATTGTCTGTCCTTGTAAAAATTTTGCGATTTTGCATAGACAGTACAACCCTCATCGCCCTGCAAATTTAATGGACACAACTCAATTCCAGAAAATGAATGTGGATGATATACTTCAGTTATCAAGTGCTGAACTTGAACAGAGAAAGGGTAGCATCACAAAGCAATCTCTGATCAATGCCCTGATTCACGTGAAGCAATCGACCAACGACAATGACCCGTTGCACGTGGAAAGCGTGTCAGTTACAGTTGCATATTAGTGTCAGAGAAGATCGATTGCATGTTGAAGCCTGTATTAAGCAGACTAGATCAGCTGACATCTGTCCTTGCTGTGCGATGGCTTGAAATCAGAAAATGAGCATCTTAAGAATGAAATGAAAGTAAATTCTGAGGCTATGTATAATGAAATGGTCGATAGATTGTCCAGGCGTGAAAATCTCATTTTTCACGGTGTTCCTGAGGCAACTGATGGTACGGTTGAGGAACGTCAATCGCATGACATGTCTCAGGTGCAACTTATTGTGGACGACATCACAGGGCCTGCTAATGACGACTTCTCGCCAGTATCTGTTAAGAGGATTGGCTGCCCAAATCGGCAAGGTGGTAGACTTTTGTTGGTCAAATGTAGTTCCTTTCAGGAGAAATTGTATATCATCAAAAATTCCAAGAAACTGCGGTACAATGATGCAACTAAAAGGATTTTCATCAGCAATGACCTAACGAGAGCGCAGCAGGAGAATGACAAAACTATGAGAGCACAGTTGAGACGTCTAAATGAAGACAGGAATGCTTCATACGTGATCAGGAAAGGTCAAATTTGTCCCAAAAATGCAGTTAGCAATCCGGCTCCTACGTATGAAAATTTTCATTAAGGAATTTTAAGACTTCTTTTCCCTCTCTTCTACTCTCTAGCATTTGCTCGCTGAGGCCGAAAATAGACGAGCTTCTCGTTTTTACTCACGCCTCTAAACCTGATGTCATCGCTATTACCGAGAGCTGGCTCAGTGATAATGTGTCTAATGATGAAATTCTTTTGAGTGGTTATTTTCAGCCTTACCGGTGTGATAGAAGTAACGGCAAGAAGGGCGGGGTGTTTGTATCTTTGTCAATGACATCTTCACTTCGTGTAGGTTTGATCTGTCAGATTTCCTTAAGTCTATTGAATGTGTGTGTATCATGATAAAAGATCCTTTGATTTGTGTTATGTGCGCGTATATACCACCGAACCTGTCCGTAAATGAGTTACACAGTATTTCTGACTTTCTTGTTCTCAGTTTACAAAGTGTTTTTGATGCATACCCAACCACCCATGTTATGCTAGTTGGTGATTTCAACAATTTCCCTTGTAATGATGTCGAAAGTCAATTTGGTCTCAAACAAGTTGTTGATTTCCCCACTCGAGGGACCGCTACCTTGGACAAAATTTTTGTTGATCCTGTTCTAAGTACTTAAACGGGATTTTATGTCCACCATTTGGGTTGTCTGATCACAATTCTGTTTTAATGAACCCATGTCATGTCTCTGTTCAAGTTTCACACATACGAAAGATCTATGATTTCCGTAAGAACTACGTCGACAATTTTCTCTCCTGTTTACAACAAGCCCCGTGGCATCACATGTACAACTCTGATTTTACTTTAAAAGATAAATGCTCTCTTTTCTATTCCTTCTTTGATGTGGCACTTCAAGAAATTCCTCTGCATTACGTCGAGATGTCATCCAAAGACAAGCCTTGGATCACACCCATCCTTAAACAATTAATCAATCTTAAATACAAGGCATACAGGGAAGGCAACATGCCCTTATACGTGCACTACAGGGACAAAATCAAAGCAGAAGTTGCAAAAGCAAAGAAACGCTCGGTCTCAAAATGCTCTAATTGTGCCAACACGGATAAGAGTATCTGGACGATTGTGCGTGAAATGTGCAACCTCAAGTCTAGGTCATGTTCCTTTTCTGACACAATGGTAAATGGTCATCCCAGTCCGGCGCATTTAGCGGAATCCTTCTCTCGAAGGGTCAGATCTCAATTCACGTCGAATGCCGTCTGGTCAAACTTCCATCTTCCAGATTCAAATGAAACTCCCTGGTCAGTTGATATATCGTCGGAGATGGTTTTCCGTGATATCCTCAATCTGAAATCGAAGGATCCTGGTATTGACTCATTATGTTCCACTCTGATTAAAGCATCTGCTCATGTTTTGTGTGAACCTGTGACACATTTGTTCTGTGAATCTATTTCTTTTGGTATTTTTTTCTATCTCGTTTGAGCTATTACACTTAACTTCCACTCTTTTAGTTTTCCTAAGCCCTCTTTTATTATATGGCTGTCATATCCTTTGAAGTTATGAAAAATAACGGGTATAGTACGCCGTTTCAGTCTCAGTAAAAAGTTACATCTTGAACACAGTGCGTTTCTAAATTTACCGGTGATGTGATCATGGTCGCGCACTTTCTTGTTTTTATCTTCATCAAACGCTTTACTACATCTTGCACAGACTTTACAACTTTCAAATTTCACTTGATCATTTGCTGACATATTCAATGATCTGCGTTGGAATTCAGTATTATATTTATCCTGAAATTTGACAACGCTTTCGAGAAATTGTAAGAATTTATGTATACAATCCTCACCTTGACAGACGTGCATTTTATTAGGTTTACTTTTGAAGTAATCATGCCATACCTCATAACATGATATGGCTGCCGCTGTATGGGTGTTATCATCAATATAGCATTCGATGTCAGCATAGATGACACGAAGAGGACTAAATTCATCACCATTCTCTCGGTATGAAAACTCTTTATCTTTGGGCATGCGTTCTATTTGCAGTTTACCCCGATTACCCCATTCATAATGTGCTTGAAATTTATCTTTTGACCAGAAGGATCGCATACAGCGATCGCAATAAAATGCTCCCCTTTTTGGATGTTAAGTGGGAATATAGTCGAGTCACTTTAGGAATACCGCAGTAATGGTAATTTTCACTATTATTTTGATATCTTTATAGGAGATTGACTACCCTATCATAAGTTGATGAACGGTTGTTGTAACGCACACCCTTAACCACCTCTTGCCAGATGTGGACAACTATTTTAATTTCATTTACTTTTTCAAATTTCTCTATATCTTTCAATTTCATGTCTTCACTATTGCAGTCATCAAACTTCAATTCATTCTCCCATTGATGATATTTGATTCTGCGGAAGCGGTTGTGCTGTACATCATGATAGTGGAGAATGGATAATACCGCATACTTAAAACAATGTGATTCACAATCTACAGAAATGACTGCTTTCTTATCTCTTAACGTTTTTGAAAGATTGAAGGAGCCTCGTCCACTGTAAATTTCTAATAGAGTGATTTCAAACTGGGCATATTCTATACCATCAAACATTTGACCACTATCGCGCTCGTTAAATTTATCAATATTTGATTTTAGTCCTTGAATGTGAAAATTTAACCATGCATCTTTATCGTCTACCTCTGTAGCAGGAGATTATGTGCAGGAGGGTATGTAAAACTCCAACCTCTGTACTATTTCGCCAGTATGATGGTCAACTTTAACATATTTTATTTTAACATAGATGAGCGGTTTTATTCTAAACTGCTCTAAATTATGAAGGAGCGCATCTATCAATGTTGAATTTTGATGGAACCACTCCGGAAAATCAACAATAGTTTCTGAGGATTCCATATGGTAATTTCTCACTATATTATTGAGCGACACTTCAGTTAGTCGAATAGAGGAGGTGCTGTTGCTATAACTATCATTTGTATGTGTGTGGTGAAGTCTATGTGAAGATAACTCAAAACCTGTTTCAAAGGATTGGAAACAAAAGTCGCAAGTAAAGGATACATGTTGAATAGAATCATCCTCACCTCGGGAGATTGATGATGTCTTGGGTTGACATACACGTTGTCTGATGTGTCGGGCGAGATCACGCTTCCTCGTAAAGATATGCCCACAATCAGCACACGCTTTGGATGCTTCCCGTGACTGGCCACCTGAGATGAAACTGTCATCACCTGGAGGAGAAATCATTCCATCATCTATTGAAGTCCTAGTTTATTGTTACAACCTACTTTCACTCAATAGTTGTGAAGCTTCTTCGCGAAGGGAGCGACTTGATGATGAAGTAGATGCCTGAAATTGAGAAATATGCTATTAACCTAACGTTAAAGGGAGAGGAGTGATAAAATTTTTAACTTACCATTTCAGCGGAACTAAGCCAAAATCTGATACTTTGATAGTCAGAATGTAGTAATTGACTCAAACCAAAATCGGATACGTCAGCAACGTTAGAATATGTTTGAGTGGAGAGAAAAGTTCACTGGGTGGTAATACGTCTCAAATATTGAAAGAAATTTAGTCTATTTTCTCCCTTTATATACTCCCGTACTCACCATTTAATGGCTATTCATTTTGATTGGTTGCTTGCTTATACTTAAGCACTAAAAATCAAGTTTATGGCATACATTTCAAAGTCATGAATTCGCCAGTGTCTGCATCAAGGATGCCAACTTGCGCTCCGCTCCGAAAAAGGCAAAGGTGGAGAAGCAGAGAAGGCTGGATAATATTCCAAAGTTGGAATTACCGACGGGTGAAAAGGAAGAAGAATTGTCGTTGATGGATGAAGAGGACGCGCAGGTGTGAAATGTGCGGTGGAAATACGTACAATACAAAACAAGGGATGTGAAAATGGAAACAGACATTAGCCATCTCCATAATATACGGAGATGGTATAGTCCATCATTCCAACTCCCAAATGAAGTAGAATGTAACTACGTCTTTGGTGTGTTGGCTGCAGCGGAGGAGCGCAGTTTAAGTGTAACTGCACTGACTGTGAGAGCCTATGGGGCAATGTGACTTTCGAATAGAGTTTAAATTATTTGTAAATTGATTAATAAATGTTCATTTATTTCATCTGCCTGTTTTTACTCAATTATTGGTTATTCCTTGTCTAAATGGGAATGGTTCTGATTGGCTGTTGAGGAATTCATTGTTGAAAAACATATAAAAGTTAGAAAATTGAAACACTTCTCATTTTCATTTATCTCATAATGGAAGCTGCACCTCCCGCCATGGAAATTTCCGACTCCATTATCGTCGACGAGTGGGATGAGGAAGAAGTGAAGGAGTGCGAAAGCAAGGAGTATGAGAAGGAGTAAGGGAAGATAAGGGGGATTGTTTGGACTGACGAGACGTGGACGCCGAATGCAACGTGTATAAGGAGAGTGCCGGATGCTCCCAAACGTCTAAGATGCTATAAAGTATTTAGTGACTTGCAAATGATCTACATACTACATGTCTTTGTTTTGCAATGTATTGATATAGAAATGGAAATAAATGGAAGAATTTAGGTATGGGGTTAATTACATACATGGTTGTAAATATCATCACATTTATTATCGGTCTTCTTTTCTATGAAAAGAGATCGTACCATTAGAGAAGATAGAAAGTGATTTTGTATACGTGTGGCGTAAGAGTGACTCCCCGTTTCATCCTGTCATCATTTAGCCCCAATGATAGATTCAGTTCTTAAGAGAAATCATGATTCATTCTCAGATAACGTATACAATGGAGAATTTAAAAAGGTAACCTGTGGCAGATAGCTAAATGTCGCCCATGACATTTAGAGTGCTACTTTGAGGAATAAGACCACAACGACTGTTGGAGGGTCGGATTAATGAAGTCTCAGCCCCCTGCTACACTCCTCACTACGGGTTTCACCGCTGTCTCGAAAGAACGCCCGTCAGCAGGAAGTGTCATACCGAAATTCTCCGTGCCATTCAACGTTAAAATTGGCTCTTAAGAGAGCCGTTTGTGGCGTTCACGGGACGTTGGATAAGGCGGGATTATGGCTGGCGCTTTTCCTTCGGCTCGGAAATAGGACCTGGTGGATGCTTCTCATGGATGTTTGTAAAGAAAGAAGTAGTTAGCTATCATCGTAAATTTTAATTTATTTATTTTTAACTTACAGATCTTTTCAGCTCGTGGTTCGAACAGGAACCCTGTGATAGCCTCCTTGTGCTCGAAGGTGAAATGGAGGCATTCGATACCTTTTTTAGCTCTGCTATAACACATCTCCCCTCTGCCATGGTCCCAGAGGAGCGGTCGTGCGGGCACACCTCATTTTCTATCTAGGGGAATGTGGAGACGACTTGACCGTTGAGTACTGCTACTCTGAACTTGCTTGTGCAGCTCCTGGTTAGTCGTCACCACCTTCCCTTACTGCTTTCGCAACCCTTCTATCTCCTAACTCATCCTTCATAACTCCTTCTCCTGACTTTCTCTCTCGACCAAGAACTGTTCTTCTCTGGCCTTACGAGCGAGGTGCGAGAACCTCTCGCGATTGAGCCTTCTTGAGTTCCTGAGTAACTCGCGAGAGGTTATGTACGCAAAGTTTGAAAGCCGTCTTGGCGTTATTGTAATCAACCATATTTCTGAAGCGAAAAAAGGACTTTAAATTGACTTTAAATTCATGCAACAATGTTGTCAGTGCATGAGGATAGACAAGTTAAGCTGATGAATCCATTACAGGCATTGCTCAGAGGGCATCTTATCCCGACTCCAAGGCCTCCGCCCTCAGATCCAATTTCTTGAGGACAGAGCGTGTGTCATATCACTGTGTTGGTATTCGGACCCCGATTTTGACATGAAAACCGGTGGAGTTATTTACATCAGGAAACAAGTCTCGAGCCGAAGCTCGCCTCTGACAACTTTATGAATATCTTTATTGAAATCAGAAGGTTTGAAAACCTTACAAAACATCGAAAAATAGCAAATCTAATTTTTTTGGCATTTAGTACTTCTTAATAAATTTTATAAGTAGTCTATCACAAGCAATTCGAATCAACTCAATCGGTGCACTAGAACCGACGATACACCGTTTATAAGTATTTGACCTACTTGATCAAAGTGATCACTAGCCACATACTGGCTAACCTATAAGTCTGACACCTTAGGTGATATCAGCAATGAAATTTTCTAAGTCGTTTTCCTACGGAAACCTGATTTTGGAATTTCTGATGCTATCATCAGAGCTCCGTAGAGACAACCTACCTCTGACAATCTCTCGTCTTAATGAAATTTCTCATTCGGTTCCCAGCTTATATAGGATTCGTACATCAGCTGATTCGTATATCTCCGGTTCTAGAGCTCCACTAAAAGAAATCCGACGCCTTTACTCACTTCAAATCCTCCGCTATTCATCATCAAAAATCGAAAAATTCGATGCATAAAAAATTCGAAATTTTGTATCACTCACAACCCTCAAAACTCATCTAGCCGGGTATAAATTGCCACGAGGATTCCAAATCTGGTTGCAGAATTCTCATACGATGCTTCGTTAGCAGCTAGAGACATTTTCTTAAAATTCTAACTCTGTAGTCTTTTCGGAGATTCTTAAAATCTTAAAGTCACTTTCAAACTAAACGAAGGAACGTAGAGACAAGCCGTTTCCTCCAGTGAATCTGTCTAACTCTTAGTTTTTAAACGAGCTATTGCACGACTTTCTACAATCCCTACAAGCCAAGATTGAAGTCGCTGTCCAGAGGGGGTCAGCACTTTTTCTCTCTGATTGCGCTGGAGATCACTTTCCGAACCCAAAATTTCACGTAGAGTCCGAATCTACTCTCAGTTTTCTCGTGCGATGCTTCGTTCGCCATAGACGGCCGACCTAGACCCACCCGGATGGTCGACCAAGACATACCACGACAGCCAACCCTCACCCATCTCCACTCACAGAAGACGTCACTGCCGAGGGGGGAGGGGCGGGGTCCAGAACTTTCACACTCAGGTGAGCCACCATCACCGACTCGCGCTCGAGGGGGGGGGGCGCTGTGTTTAAAGTGGAGGATTCCTTACTACTGCGAGCTATGATTACGAGGATAAACCATGGCATGTAGGCCTCTTTTAGGTCATCGTGTGCAGTAACGCAGCCTACACGATATAAAGGTATAATTATTAGCTAGCCGATTGTGATTGAAGCAGCTTTCAAATGAAAGAAAGAATGGCTTGATCATGCAGTGTACCACAGACCAATAGAACATGCGCCCATGCGCCTATATGATTCGCATTTGTAGCGTATGCAAAGCCGCTGTCTTTGACTACATGTGTGCATGTATTTGATAAACTTGTTTAACCACGATTTCTTTTAGAAATAAAGCTTTTTATAGTAACAGTTAGGGAAGACAAGCAGACTTTTTAGGCTGCTGTCAGTATTTTGTCGATAAGTGAAGTATGCCATGCATTATGCAAGTTGTAGTCTATTGCGATGATCAGTAGGTAACTGATGTAGTGTATTGATTCAGCGAGCCTACGTTCAAACGATTAACAGTCGGATACACAATCTAACGGTTGAGGTTGGTAAGAGTTAGGGAAGTTTTCTTTACGGTTGGTTGCGGTTGAGAAATTTATCTAATCGCACATCACTATTAGGGATACAGTGCAGCTATTAAAAAGTTCCGTAAATGAATGAAATCAAATGTGATCAATGAATCATCTGTTTGGTCAATGTTTGACACGCCGTCATTCATACTGCGCTCGATATTGAATGAATTTCCGAAATGAATGAATTGTGCCTTAAAATCTTCCAAAATAAATCGTTGAAATTCATCAGAATTATGTGATAAATTTTTGCTTGTTGTCGAAGTTCTTCAATTCTTTAACCCGTGGTCTCTGGACAGACATGTCATTTTCCATCTTTCTTTCAGCAACAACGAAGTTAGAAATGCGTTTCTTTAAAGGCCATGGAGATCGTTCACATGTGTACGATAAAGATAAGAAAATAGACAATGCCCCCCTGTCGCCAGGTAATCATTCATTCAGCGCAGTGAAAGACATGCTGATGGACCATTTTAAAAACTATTTTAAAGACGGCAAAAAAATAGAAGCTATTTCTCAGTATGTCTGTAGATCAGATGACGGGAAACTGTATGCGGATGCTGACATTCATTTATGTGACATTAATGGAAATACAGGAATTCGGCGAGATGTGTGTAAAACAGGTTCGTGGAAAGAATCCCGATCTACAACAACAAATCACAAGAAAATATTTCTTTCGGGATGCAGATCCTATCTTGAAATTTTCACTTATTATTAACTATTATGATTCCACCGTATTATGATTCCATTCTTGTGATCAAATTTTAAGCTGAAGACGACGCTGCCTCATTCTGTGTTTCATTTGTCTTTTATTTCCTTTTATTTGTCCGACACTCCGATATTCAGTTCAATAAAAATGGTAATTCCTCTGAGTTTTCATCATGAATAAGACACGTGTTTAATAGATCTGCGATTGTTGCACTGCATTACTCTTATGATGTCTGAAAATACACTGCAGACACAGATATTTCGAATTGAATAATATTACAGGACCAAAACACGGTAACGCTCGCGACAAATTAATGATCATTTAGTTGAATTATAAGTTGGTACAAGACATTTATACACTCTAGTGATCTTTTAATGTATGGAAAATTAATTTCATACCTCTGTCTTTCGGATCACGTCATTTAAAGAACTTTGAATGATTGTGTCATGACTTGCCAATCTCTTAAAGTTGGTAACGCTCGCGACATGAAAAAAATCACCTAACTCTTGATACATGTGTAATTTTCAATATTCTATCGAACATTTTTTCTGTGCTATTCTTCTATTCATTTTCAGATTTTAGGGAGTATTAGGTAATGCGAAAATGATGCTTTTCAACCAAATGTTTCTTTTAAAGCTCAGCAACTTCTAGATGATAGGTAACGCTCGCGACACTTTTTTTCCTCAATATATTCTGCGGCTGAGGATGCTAGATTTTGAATAATTGGATATAATTATATATTTTGTTACATTTGTCATACATTGTTAGACTTCACAGACCTTTTCGTTATCGATTTTTTAGTATCGAAATCAAAGAATAATAAGGTGATCAAGCCAAGAAAATGAATCAAGACAGTCAAAAGTATTATTAAGTTAACATATACTGTATGTGATTATTCCAGCAAATACACTTAAGATCATTATACATGTACATGTACATTACTCATACAATTAAGAAGTACATTACTCATACAATTAAGAAGGGAATAATCTAGTAAAAACATTCCCAACAAAGTTGAATGAAAAACACGAATTTCTCCAAGAAGACCTAGTGCAATCAATTGTTGATGATGCGATGCTTTATACCTGTATGCTCATCAGAATCACTGTAAACCTTAGCTACCACGCATCCGTCCTCAACAGATGAAAAATGATGAAATTTTTGAACACCTGAAATACAGTTAATATTTTGAAAGCGAACCTCTACTTCCTTTTTCCGTCTCAAAATTAAATCACTCGGAATTATTTTGACCGTAATCCGACCACCTGTATTTGCGTCGGCGAATGATTTCAGATCGTTTGTTACTTTTCCACGACGCATACTGGAATGCGCTGCCTGCTTCATGCGGGCTCCGATTCCATCCACAGCACCCTTGCCGTGATAAGATGCAAACAAGTTCCATATAACGTCAATACCAAAGGCCTTGTTAAAAACCTCGATTGTAGAGAGCGTATACCTGTTCTTAAACTGGCTCGCAGCTCCATCGCTCCATATCTGAACTTTGTCGCCGGACGAAATCAGTCCACTCCACTTTAGATCTCGAATAATTGTCTTGAGGAACGCATAGACAGCAAATTTGCAGTGATCAAGGTCGTCACTGAGTATCGCATATGACATGACCGTATCGCCGAACCAGAACACTGCTGTGAAGATAGTAATTTGTTTCTTATTCCAATGTGCTGATTGGATTTCATTTTGTTGGGAAAAAGAATAATTTTCTGAAAAGTCAATTTGAAGCATCTTCTCTCCACCTGATCGTTGCTTTTCGAACGCTGAGTGCTGCTGATTGATAAAGATGTGCCACAATAAAGTCTTTGAATTCTCGTTCACGGATGCACAAACATCTTTGACCGATGCTTCACATTTCAGTTTCTCAATGCGGGTATTCCTGGTACCATCAGCTTTCTTCCACTGGTAGAAAGATATTTGCTGTTGTTCATCCTCCTCAGATGCCATCAGTTCCCTGGCGCTACATGCCTTGCATGTCCGAATCATACAAGATTCCGATGTACGAGAACAGGTAATCAATCTGACGTAATCTGAAGCCCTTGGAGGTCCCTCGAAGTCTTGTAAGAAGTCTGTCAAGACAGATAACTTCAGTCGAAGGTTTTCATGAATTACACAAACACATACGTTGTGAGGAATTTCAGATGCATAACGAATAAAGGGCGGACGCATCTTTTGGAAAGAAGTCAATCCGATCTTGACCTCAGAACTTTCTTCGCAGAAGATGGCATGAGCCTCTTTGATAGTCATCAAAAGATGTCTAAGTTGCTTGCGTTGACGTTTACCATCGATGACAAACATTCGACTGTCCTTCATTCCAGGAGAAACTCGAGATATCTTATCAGACAAGTAGAATTTTTCGACTGATACTCGTAGTTCATGGGAAAGTCCCTTCTTTTCACGCCTGTTACTGTCACTGGGATCACACTGCATCGTTTTCACGCCTACTTTTGCAGCCAAGAGGTTGACTACCAGTTTCTGCTTATTTGGAGACCGAGGTAAAGCTCTCACAACCTTGCAGATACATCGTGCTCGGCTTTGTACCGACGAAAAGCTGTTTTCAAGATTATCTTTAGTTTGGAGTAAGCGTCGATTTCGTTCAGTCTTTCTAAGATTCCTTTGCCTCTCTCTGTCGTAGGCTCTGACAGCATCACACCTTCTAATTCGCTGTCGATATATCTTGTGTCTTTGCTTTTCTTTTTCACGATAGATTTCGGAGGCCTTCTTACGTTCGCGATAACGCCTTTGCTTCTCCGCGGCACTTAGAGGCATATTTGAACAGAGTCAGAGACGAACTAGAAGCACGCAGTTGACAAACGAAGTAAAACTGATGTCAGTGCACGGTTTCTTATCCTATACCTATGTCGAAGTTATCGATAGTCACGTGACTACGTGAGTAATTTTCTATGGTCTACGCAAAGCTATCGTCGACTGTCAGCCTGATTCTTAGCGTGAGAATTTATCTCAAATTCTCATCTCTGTGGTAATAACATCCATGAATTTGACTGAAGATATCTAATGATATCTTACTTTCTGCTGCAATCATCAACTAAAAATGATGAATAAGAAACGGAGTGTAAAAGTAACGCTCGCGACACATTTTCAATGAAGTGTGTGAAGCAGAAGAAAAACATAATATTAGATCCAACATTACTATAGGTTTATGCTGAGTAGTCATTGATACTTGACGGTAAAATTTATCATCTATCTTGCGGAATCAATTGCTATATAACTTAATGTGACAAATTAGTAACGCTCGGGACAATTAAAAGTTGCTTGATAAGACCGAATGTGTACCTAAATATAACTACATAATATATGCATTTAACTCCATGATCGATAAGAGGGAGTATTTGAGGTTTTAGAACAGCGCAGATATCTGCACTTAAAGTGATACATTGTCTTATAATTTATTATTTGGTTTTGGGTATGACTTTGAGAGAATTAAAGTTAATGGTGCATGAGGAATTTGAATCAGTCAAATTTACAATATAGAATGGCTGAAATTGATTTTTTCTAAATTCGCATGCTTCTAGAGTCATATTTTCAGAAAATCATGTCAGTTTACTGAGATTGCAAACTTGAAAATTTATCCGTAGTGAGCGTTTTCCGCGTTTTGGCCCTACAGGTTTCACATACTTTGGTGTTCATTAACAGAAATGTTTAGATTATTCAATAATCGGGCGTATTTGGGGAGGATGGCAGATAATTGAATATTGCTTTTATTGAGTTTGTAAGTAGTAATGTGTAAATGTTCGTCATTGAACGGAAAGTCCTGAGAAAATCATGTAAGGTGTGTGAGGTGAATAAGGCCTAGCTGGTAATAAGGCCCACTTGATAGATCTCGGAAACTGCTTAACGGGGTAAAGCGCAACAAAAAGAAATGAAAATATGTCTAATTTCAAATAAGTGTCAGAAGTTGTATCGATTTTGGTGAAGTGGATCAGATTCTACAGCATCTCAAAAATAGTACATTCAAATTTTCTCTTTGATCTAATATTTGCTCTTCATTTGTTCAAGGATTTCATGACACACAATATTAGTGTAGATGGGCTCTTGACATGGAAAATTATCTCTGGCGTATCCTCTCTATGACCTTATATAGTAGTTTAATTTTTGAATTCGGGAAAGTACGAAAAAGCACAGATTATAAAACGATGTCAATGTAGCCAATAAGGCCTCTACAAAATGCTGGTAATAATGCCCGGGCCTATTTCCAGGACGTTTATAAGGCTGACACAGTTGATGAAAAACTGCAGATTTTCTATTCAAAGTTGGAAACCTGTTGTACTGTGATCCCAACCACTACGGTAACTTTGACACTAATGACAAACCTTGGATGACATCGGTTCTCAAGGATTTAATTAATCGCAGATGCCTTTCGGGTAAAAAATTTTGCTAATTACAATCACCTCAGAGAAAAGGTCAAGAAAGAGATTGTAAACGCTAAAATTAAATGGGCAGAGAAGTGCACTAAATCCTCAAATGAAGCTTGGAAAGTTCTGAATAACATCAGAGGGGCGAACACGAAACCGAGTTTGCTAAATGTCATTTCTCAGTTTTCTAATGAACCCACTGGGAAAAGATGAATGGGTCCCATATGCATTTTGCATATGGATACCATGTGTACAAGGTTCCCGATCTTTCCAGCTAAATCCCACATGCATGCCTACACGCTCTAATACAAAATTACTTCAACCACACACTACTCATAAATCAAAATTGAGCAGTAGTATTGATACACCGTATATTTCCCCGCGATAAAAAATTCTCCGCTCCTATTTCTAGAATTGCTTCCCTCAGAAGAAGCCCTCTTAATTTTTAATTACGCTGTCGTTTGGAGACATATTTCACAAATGATGTACAGGACATAATAATACACAATTGATAATAAAGTGACTTTCAACTTCATTCAACGTTTTAGAAAAACGGTCAGAATGTTTATTCGCTTTTGGTAACGGTAGTACGTGAAAAATCTGTGCATTACATCGACAGACATCCTTTTTAACATAAAACTTCACAATAGATTAACTTAACAATTTATTTGATCAAATGGCCAAAATCACATCACAAACGCAGTAATACGTGTTACATGCACAAATTCAAAAATATTTATACAGAGCAGTAGCATAGGGTATGACATCAAGCGCATCGCTTCGCTTCGCTCGCACCGGATATCACACCTTTCGAGTTTTCAAAACTTGACGTAGTCTATAAATTTCAAAAATTTTGGTAGACTCCAAATTACAAAAATTTAGGTAGTGACAAATTTTTGAAAAATCAAATTTTCAAAAATTTTACGTGGTCGAAAATTTAAGTTGTCTCAAAGTATCACGTAGTCTCAAAATATCAGAAGATTGTATCTAAAATGTTTATTAAAAAAATGGAAGAAACAAAAGTGGAAGAAACCTCAAAAATGGAAGGAACCTCGAAAATATATTCTTCGTTATCACAATTAAAGATAACTGAATTGAATAAAGAAAAACACAAAGATAGAGTACGTTATATGAAAGATAAGGGATCTCAGTTATCATTAAGATTAGAGCATTATAATAAATTAAGAAAGAGATGAACGATAGCTAAGAATGTGACACAAGGCGTTGGAGCATGTTTAACAATAAGTTTAGGTGCTTTAACAATTGTTATATCTTCAGGTGTTTTAGTAATTCGAGTAGTTGCTACTGCTTTAACAGGTACGGGTGTTTTTACAACTTCACTTGTTACAATGTTAGATAAATTTTTAATAACTAAGAAACGAAAATCATTGAAAACTAAACATTTACATATTAAAGAAGTCTATGACAAATTACATTACTACTTTCAAAGAGTATGTGATGATAATGTTATTACGTTGGATAAGATTGAAAAATTTGATCGAATAGCTAATGAAGTAAATCAAATATCATTTCAATTACAGTCAGAAAACGTTGATGACAAGAATAAACAGGATGGCAAAATTTCTAGTGATGGTAAAACTTCTATTGAGGAAACTGATAATGGTTTTTTTAGAAGAATTAAAAGCTTCAAGCGAAGCTTTCAGCAAACTTTATTAAACAAAACTTTAGACGCCAAAGCAATAAAAAATAATTTGTTCATTAAAATGTTTTTGTTGTATTCCAATGTTACCACAAAATTCAAATATTATATTTTAAAAATGGATAAAATTAAAGCTGTTAATAAAAAAAGAATCCAACAATTAGATGAGTTAACAGAACAAAAAAATATTATGAAAGAAAATCATACTCAGCATAGAATGATAAAAGCTGGTATTCAATCTGATATGTTTGAAAAAATGCAGCAAACCGAGCAAGTAAAAACTGATTTAGAAAAAACTATGGAACCATTTAAAACTCTTGAAAAAAAAACTTACAAATAATGATAAACAAATTAATGTAACAGATACAGCTTACAAAACTATATTAGATGACTATGGATTACTAGAATCAAACTTTTACAAGGAATTACCAAAATCTATGCAATTTTAACATTCTATTTTATTTACAGATGGAAAAACAATACCTAGATTTTATCTCGGACAAAAAGAAATATTTCTACAACCTTTTCGAGGTTTAATTTTTTCACCAGATAAATCTCCTTTTAGTTTAGATAGAAATTTTGTTGATCTTTTAAGAGGAGCAGATATAAATAATTATGCTGTAGAAGATCTCATAAAATATAAAGCCATGTTAGATAGAGTTGGTGCAGTAAAATCTCTTAGACGTTATAAACAATTAGAAAATTTATTACCAACGGCACCTAAATTAGGAAAAGGTTTTAAAACAGAAACAACTGTATTTTAACCAGATGATCTACAAGAATTACTAAATAGATTAAATATTTTAATATCTGCGATAAAAGAAGGACATGATTCTAGTTTCAATGAAATTCATGCTATATCGAAAAGACTGTTAGAAAAGAAGATTCTAAATGAAGAGGATTATAAAAGTATAGCTGAAATATGTTGTTGTTTTTAATTTTTTTATAAAAAATGTTTATTTAAAATTTTTAGTTAAAAAATGTGTTCAGCAGATTTAGACAAAATTAATAATCATTTAGAAAATCTAACAGAGATTTTGGGTTCATCAAAAATTAGTGCGACGTTAAAAAATATAACAACTACTTCATCACACACTTGTAATTTAGAACCCATTCTACATTTGGAACAAAATAAAAATTATCAAATTGCATTGACGAGTTTCTCCACATTTAACACTATTCAAAACGTTATCAAAGATGTGAATGACCAATTTAGATATTCTACTGATAAAGGTAAAACATGAAAAATACTAACTTTTCTTCCTGGTTCTTACGAAGTTGAATCAATATCAAATGAAATTAAGAGACATTTAGGTATAGCATTTAAAGATAAGAAACAACTACATTTTGAAGTTGAACCGGCAGTTAATAAATTTTCTCTTACTTTAGACGAAAATCATCAAGTTGATTTTAATAATGATAGATCATTGTCAAAACTATTAGGATTTAATAAACAAACCTATAGTCAAGGTTATCATTTAGGTGAGAAGATTCCAAAAATAACTGAAATAAATTCAATTGTTGTACATTGTGACATTATTGAAGGAGGATATATAAATGTCAAATTGTCAAATTTGATATTCAGTTTTCCAGCTTTTACTGTACCCATTGGTTAAAGATTAAATGCATTTCCACAAACATTATTATATATTTCCCTATTACAAGAAAAACTATTAACAGCATTAATGTAAGGGTTTCCAACTATGATCAGCTAGATCATGCAAAGACCAAAGAACAAGTTCTTTGTAGTAAATCCCAGTCTGTGCTTTCTGATTGAAAGACGGCGGTTTATATATTGGCATAAACAATGGTGAACGCAGTTGTGATCGCTCACAATTAGTCCAGACAAACAAAGGCATAGAATACAATGGAGTGAGAGTGAGAATACAAAATAATGAAAACAATGCAATGGGAATGAATACAAGGCTTTAACATGAGCATAGAGGAATGCAGAGACACAGCATTACGTACAGGGAAGGAAATACTCCTTGTTTCCCTTCAACATCAACATAGAGTAATTATAGTGATGGACTAGTATTTGAAAGTTCTTCCGCTTCTGTCAGCTGAGATGGGAATTGGCTGTTGCAGATTGTAGCAAAGCAGTCGAAGACAGCTGTTGCAGATTCCTCCCCGTTAAGTTGAGTAATCCCTCAACCAGGCCGGTCTGGTCCGAGTACGGTGGTTCCGACGGGTTTGTGTGTGCTGGGGTGTAGAACCCTGTGCATTCGGTGCAAGAAAAGAAGAGGTAGAAGGAGGCGGTGAGTGTAAATAGGAACTTCGGGTCGGACTAACAGCTGGGGACGAAACTGTCGGTTGAGCAGTTGGAGGCACAGCAGGCAGCAAAGCAGAAGGCGCATCTTCAGATACGATTGGAGGCACAACAGGAGGCGGAACTGGAGTCGGAATAGGAATGGAAGTGGGAGGAGCAAGCATGCCGGCACGTAAAAGGGGCAGCATGGGCAAGGATAAAAAAGGGCATTTTGCATATGCACACCCATATACAAGAAATTGGACTATTTTATACGCCTTTATTTATTTAAATTATATAACCATAGGCCAGGAAGTACTTACTACAGTCCGTTTCATAAAAAGTGGATCATCCTAAAATTTGACTAAATAAAACATAAGTATGATACAGAAAGCATTTTTCATGTTATTTCATGTCCCTAATATATTTAAATGTCCTTATATAATCTGATAAGCTATGATACAGTAACGGTTCTAAAGAAGCTAATATTTTGAGGCCCTACCCTTATTGTCAATGACATTACCAATTCGTCTGGGCATTGATTCGATGATATCGTTGATTTTTGACTGATCTAACTTTCTCCACTCTCTTTTTAACAGTGACGTAAGTTGTGATACGCCATCTGTAGGTAGCAGTGAACGACAAACGTTACGTTTTAGAATACTCCATACATTTTCTATGGGATTCAGATCAGGAGAACGAGCTGGCCAAGATAATGTCCTAAGCCCTAATTGAGACTTGCATAAGTTAACTCTACTACTCCTGTGACACGTAACATTATCATCCATAAATAACCAAGTCGATGGATCACCAAGTTGATCTGTCATTTGGCCAATGTTCATTCGTAAAACATTCACATAGCGTTCAGAATTCATGGTTCCTTGCTGTATGTGAAGTTCAGGGCGGCCATTGGTCCAAATGCCAGCTGACACTTTGCCTTTTGTGAATGCGATCTCGTTATTGTTCATTTGTGCTTTGTATTGTTTTCAACCGGTGAGAGATAGATTTCTAGCTGAAAGCAATCAGGTCAGGAGTGCTGCCAACACCACCGCAACGAAGTCAGGAAACTATGGAACATGAAGTCCAGTTAATCACATGTAGCAGTTACATTATTGTTGATGAATAATGGTGCTATACTGGCTCTGATTGACCGATTTTCTTTATTTTTGTTTTGCTTGATAGCTTTTGGCTTGTAGAACAACATATTACATAACAAAGGAAACAAATGTAATTTTATAAGAGTGAGGTATGATTTTGTGTAACATTGCTAAATGAAGATCAAATTATCTACTACTTTTTTATCTATAACAGGAAAACAACTCAATATTCATGCTTGAAATTTCCAACAATGATATTAGTAAGCACAACTGACATATCTTCCAAATTTCAGAGAAATTCGTTCAAGTTTGGCGGAGTTAGACAAAGTTGAAGTTAAGGCGATGTTTAAGGGTGATCCAGTTTTTATGAAACAATCTGTAGTTTCCCTGCCGAGCGAATCGCGCGGATTTCCATACTAGACGTGGTGTAGAACGTTGTGGATCGAGCTTGATTTCATTACATCGGAGCATGATAATCATCGCTTTGCAATAACAATTAGCTGCGGTAGGAATAGTTCCGTAGTCCATAGGATTGCATGTTCGCATCGGTATTGGCACCTTTATTTGTATCTCAAGTATGGGAACTTTTATTTGAAAATTTTGACTTTATATGTGATTTTTGAATTACTTTTCTTCTGCTTAAATGAATACGGAGTTCAAATGATCTTATATAGAGGTTTCTTTTAACAAATGCATAAACATAATGCCATGATTTAACAATATTATAAGTAGGTTATATTCCGATGAAATAACGTGTGAAAATATGAGGCTTATAGAATAAGGAGAAGTTAAAAATATTATAAAAATAATTAAAAATAACCGAAATCGAATCATATATTGTAGGTTCTATATACACTTTTACATACAGTGACTGAAACTTGATATTCTTAATGTGTACTTAACTGTAAGGTTATTATTATTCACGACACCGGTATCCAGCTTTGATACGGAAAATATTCAAAAATAAAATATTTGATCAAATCATAATGATCTATTTATGTACAAAATATCAGACAATATAATCTAAACCTCTGTGATAACTCTACTGATATAAACAAGAAAAACAAGAGCCAGATCAGAAATGTCCAAAGTATGAGAGTCTCTTTTCATTGAATTTGATGAATTCATCAGTAACGGTGTGGATATTAACATCGTCCATGTAATCCTTATGCAATACTGCAAACAATATATTGTTAAGGTGGTTTGGTCCAGTCTTGGCTCTGGTCCATGTTTTCAGGCGTCGCATTGCGCTGAAACTTCTTTCCGCTGTCGCTGAGCTCATGAGTACTGTGCAATAATATTTCAGCAAGTCGTGGGTAATTTTGCAAGCTTTTTTCGTCATTGGCATTGCGTTAAATATATCACAAATTGTTGATATCTTTGTAACCGTCTTTATTCTTGGTTTGATCTGTTCATTTCGCATTTTGAGGAGGACTGGAAAACCCTTCAGTTCTTCTTCAAATTTTGCTTTGCGAGATTGTTGAAGCTTCATTACTCTGGACACAATTGGAAATATTTTGTCAAATGATTCCTTCTCGAGTTTGCCATTTACAGAGTCTATCAGGGCTATTTCAATATCTTCTAATATTTTCATATCATTTTGGGAGAATCTTCTCTGCATCGCTCCGTCGATCAAATTGATCAAATCAAAATACTTCTGTGAAAAAGATTGGAACGTATCCGGTGTATCAACATCAGGCAGGTCTGTCATTTCGGACAATATTTCTGGTAGTTTTCTTTTTCTCTTTTCCTTTCTCTCCATGATGCTATCTGTCATTTCGTCCCCTAATTCTGCTTGTAGCTTTTCTGCATGACTCCATATCTTACTAGCTTCGTCATTGCAGCACATTTCTTTGAATCGTTGCTTCGCAAGGTTGATGACGAAATTCGCTTCTTGAGCACTAACATCAGATCTTTGAGTAGTCCTGGAAATATTCTCCATTATACAGATCACGTCGTATGAGCACTTAATGCTAGCGATCAAAAAGGTGTCCCTCAATTGATTCACTATTCCTTTCGACTTTTCCCGAGTCTCCCAACTGTATGACATTACATATTTTGTAAATGTGACCGCAGACCCACGCCTTGTGAAAAAGTCAGCATTGTTTCTATTTGCCCATCCTCTATAAATTGCACAGGGGCAAATTGCAGATGTCAAAATGCAAGACACAGTAGAATAACTTGGCCGCCGCGCAAAAAGGCAACATAGAAACACGTGCCCACTTTGTACTCGTAAAAAAGGCAACATATGTACATTAATAACTTATGCCGACCATGTAAAAAGGCAAAATAGATCAATTTGCCCACCCTACAAAACGGCAATTATGTTGATCAACTTGCCCACTCTGTCAACCAAAAGGCGACACATATTAACTTGTCCATCCTGTCTAAAGGAAACATCCTAATTGAAGTCACTTACATCGTACTTGAAGAAAGGGCAATATACGAGCGTAATATAGGTAATTAAACAAATTTGCCCATCCCGTGAAAAGACAATTTTCCCCTCCTCTAAAAAGGCAGCATTGCCCACCCTGCCCACCCTGTGAAAAGGGCAGCATGGGCTTTGCCCACCCTGCCCACCCCGTGCCGGCATGCTTGGGGAGGAGTTGAAACTTGAGGTTCAGGAGTTGTTGCAGTTGAAACTGGAGGAGCGTTTACATTGACTTGGTCAATATGGCGTCTGTGCAAGGTTCCGTCGGCTGGATCAATCACTTGAAACATGCGGTTTCCAACTTTGTTCAACAGTATTCCTCTACAAGGCCTGTTTTCGTTTCCTCTATAGAAGACCACGTCAGTTGTGTCTACGTTTGCAGTGGTTCGGAGATTACGTCCGTGCAGCAAGTAAGAGGGTGTCTTCCCTGTAGACGCATGGACGGCGTTCCTGTACTGTAGAAGGAAACTGTCGATGGCTTGCCACAGCTGGGTGAGGCTTTGTGGACTTTGCGCTTTAACCGCTACTTTCAGACTTTTAACGAAATTCTCCGCCAGACCGTTCGACTGTGGGTGTCGAGGAGCTGTGAACACCGGAGTGCAGCCGATTGACTTCAACCATGCCTGTGTCGTCTCTGCGGTGAACTGGGGTCCGTTGTCACTCACAATGATGTTAGGAACTCCCTCCCTCGCGAAAAAACGACGGAGCGCCCAAACAGTGAAGTCTGCGGTAGCTGTGGTCGTGACGAAAACCTCCGGATACTTGGAAAAGGCGTCTTCCACAACTAGGGCATAGTATCTTCCGAGGAAAGGACCACAGAAATCCATGTGGACTCTTTGCATGGGCTTGTAGTTCACGGGCCATGGGTTCCAGTTCGGGTGCGTTCTTGGTTTGACGTGTTGACATCGGCTACAATGCTTAGCGTACGTCAGTACGTCCTGGTTGATGGTGGGCCACCAGCATAGGAGACGAGCGAGGCTCTTCATCTTATCTCGTCCTAGATGCCCGGCGTGCAGATGTTCTAGGAAGGCTTCTCTGCAGACTGGTGGGATGACCGGTAAGCCGTTGTGCAGTAGAACTCCGTCAGCGTCAGAAGTCAAGTCGTTCCTTCTCGAGTACAAGACTGGGAAGGTCTTTTTTGCTGCCTGTGACCAACCTCGGCGGAGACCAGCTAGGACTGACCCGTAGGCGAGACGCGTTTCCGAAATCAGGAGGTTCCTGTCCAGAGGGAGTGGTCGAGTGAAGTACGAGGCGGCCGTGGTAGCAGCAGGACGTTCCGAGGAAGCGAAACGAGAGAGGTAGTCGGCGTGCGGCAGGTCTGTCCCAGGGCGATGCTGAATGGTGTAGTTGTAAGAACTAAGGTCCAGGGCCCATCTTTGCATCATGGCTGAGGTAGACTTGCTGACTGAAGCTGCGGGCGAGAAAAGGTACTGCAGAGCCTTGTGGTCCGTATAGATGTAAAAGTGGACTCCATACAGGTACTTGTGCAACCTTCTGACTGCCCAAATGATCGCAAGAGCTTCTCGTTGGGTCGGACTGTAGTTCTTCTCAGAGGTTGACAGACAACGAGAGATGCAAAGAATGGGATGACGTTCTTGCTCCAGCACTGCTCCGAGAGCGTCCTCTGAAGCGTCCACGTAGAGATGACAAGGCAGGGTAGTGCGGTAACTGCGGAGAACGTTGCCGTTTACTATGGCTTCTATGAGATTGGTGTAGGCGGAGTCAGCTTCGTTGGTCCAAGTGAAGGTTTTCTCTGATAGGAGGTCGAACAGCGGCTTGGCTTTGGAAGCGAAGTTCTGGACGAACCTACTGTAGTATTGGGCGAAACCCAGGAAGGATTGGAGTTGTTTCGCGGTTGATGGCTTAGGTGCATTCTGGACTGCTCGTATCCGATCCAAGTTCGGGTGGATTCCTTCTCCGTCAATGCTATACCCCAGGTAGGTGAGACTTGGCACGCTGAACACCGATTTCTTGCTGTTTATCTGTACGTTGTGTTCATTGAGAACGTGCAGCAGTTTGTGCAGTCTCTCGTCATGCTGCTGCTGGTTGATGGCGTAGACGATGATGTCATCCTGGTATGACCTGACTCCTGGCAAGCCTCTGATGATGTCGTCTATCACCTTTTGGAAGATTCCGGGGGAGATGGTGAGCCCGAACGGTAGGAATTGATACTGGTAGAGTCCCCAAATGGTGTGCACCGTCGTCAGTTCTTTGGAAGCCTCGTCGAGTGGAACTTGCAGGTAGGCATTGGTTAAGTCCACCTTAGAGAAGACCATTGATCCTGCCAATCCATTGAACATGTCCTCCACTTGCCTGGTGGTATTGGCTGTTTGCTTAAGGTGGGGATTGACCGTGACTCGGAAGTCGCCGCAAATCCTAGGTCGACAATCACTCTTTAGAGGAGTTACTATTGGTGTAGCCCAGGAGCTTGAACTGACCGGTAGCAGGATGCCTTTGCTGACAAGTTCGTCGATGTTTTGTTTGACAGCGCTTTGAAGTCCAAAGGGAACTGGTCGGGCTTTCCGGAAAATGGGATCGCACGTAACGTCGAGGGAGACTGGGTCCACCTTGATTCCACCTTTGTTGTTTGCAGACTGATGGATCAGTCGCGAGATAGCAGCAGGAAGTTGTGGCTGAATGACGTTGGCAACATTGATTCGAACAGTGGTGGAACCGGGTACGTCGGGGTCCGTTACTTCTTCCACGATCTTCAGTCGCTTGCAGTCGAACCGTCAAAGTACTGAAGGGCCGGAGTTGTTCACTAAGAACCGGACCGTAGCAGAAGTTCCGTTGCTGGCACAAATGGGTACTTTACACTCGCCTTCAGTTATCATGTGTGAACCGGTCACACCCTGGATGCCGTCGTTGGTGGACAGTAGAGTTGAAGATCTACACAGCCGTTGAAATTGATCCCGAGGCATGAAGGATACCGGACTGCCAGTGTCGATGATGAAGTCCGCACGTTTACCTGTCGGTGTGAACGTGACTCGGTGGTAGAGGTGGGACTCCTTAACCAGGGGCGAGTTGGTCGCGAACGATTGAGGATCAGCAGAGGTGGATCCTGTAGTAGTTGAAGCCATTAAGGAGCAGTAGTCGATTCCGACCTCGTCAGTCGATTCCTCCGGGTAGGCTGCAGTATGAAGTCGTGCAACGTTGGCTTGATGCTGTTGTCTGGAGCTCCGGCAGACTCTGGCAATGTGCCCCGTTCGCTGGCACTTGTTGCACACCGCTTTGAGGAAGCGGCAAGTTCGTCGTGGATGAGGACCACCGCAGGAGTCGCAAGGGGTGACTGAAGCACCTTTGCCTGGCTTCGGAGTGCTTACATGGTGGGCAGGTCGCTGCGCAGAAGGGTTGTGGTGGTGGCTTGGATTGAAGGTCCTTGAAGGTGCAGGTGGTGGATGAGAGTGACAGTATTGGAACTGTTTCTTCTGTGACCTTGAACGTAGTTGGTTCCGCTGAGGGCCCAGTGCGGCCCGTTGGTTCGGCTTGGTGAAGTGGACTTGGGTGAGCTGGCTTGAAAGCGCATTGTTAACATCATCCCAGTCCTCCAGGATGCTCTTCGCTCTGGTGTAGGTCAACGATGGCTCTCGTAGTAGGCGCTTCTGGATCTCCTGGTCATTGACTCCGGCGACGATACGGTCCCGAAGTTGAGTGTTGAGCTCAGTACCGAAGTTGCACCTCGCAGCTTGACGCTGTATTTGAAGAAGGAACTGTCGTAGCTGCTGGTCTGGGCGTCGGATGATGTTGTGGAACACCGCTCGTTCTGTCGCTTCGAACTGCACCGGCCTCAGGAAGTTGAGGAGAAGTGTCTGTAGCTCCGTGACAGTCTTCGACCCAGGGGCGTCTGGGAGGGCTAGGTCCTTCAACAGGTCGTAGGCGTCCTTGCCAATCATGGTGATGTAGAAGGCCGTCTTATTCGTAGGGTCGATCTTGTCGTTGGTGAGCACGTACTGGTGGAACCGCTCGTGCCAGTTCTCGACTCCTTTTGGATCTGCGACGTCTATCTTCTCCAGAGTGTTGGCGTTCTCCATGCTGAAACTTAGGTCCCTAGGTTCCTATGAGAAGGCAGATTTAGGAGAGTAGAAATGGAATAAACAGACAGAGAGAAGCTTAATCTTGTGAAGGATTGGATTTGTGAAGAACTGACGGCTCTCAGGCGAGCTGTGCGTCAGTGAAGCTGGCTGTTTTGGAAGACCGACGGCTCTCAGGCGAGCTGCGCGTCGGCAGAGGGGTGAATGTGTTTTTAGCCCTTCCTTCGACACCACGTATGTCTGGCGTCACCAACACGTACCACGTATGTCTGGTACTCACAAAGTCCAACGTGTACACAAAGTGCACAAGGCCACCGGTGCCACTTGTGTTAGGCACTTATTACACACGACGTCCAACAACCCAAAGCTGCTAATCGCTCTGCGCGACGCCACTGTAAGGGTTTCCAACTATGATCAGCTAGATCATGCAAAGACCAAAGAACAAGTTCTTTGTAGTAAATCCCAGTCCGTGCTTTCTGATTGAAAGACGGCGGTTTATATATTGGCATAAACAATGGTGAACGCAGTTGTGATCGCTCACAATTAGTCCAGACAAACAAAGGCATAGAATACAATGGAGTGAGAGTGAGAATACAAAATAATGAAAACAATGCAATGGGAATGAATACAAGGCTTTAACATGAGCATAGAGGAATGCAGAGACACAGCATTACGTACAGGGAAGGAAATACTCCTTGTTTCCCTTCAACATCAACATAGAGTAATTATAGTGATGGACTAGTATTTGAAAGTTCTTCCGCTTCTGTCAGCTGAGATGGGAATTGGCTGTTGCAGATTGTAGCAAAGCAGTCGAAGACAGCTGTTGCAATTAACATGAGAATCACTGATGAAAAAGGACAAGAAAACATTTTGGAGGTGAAGAGATTATGATAGATCTTTTGGTTAGAAAAGTTTAATTTTCTTCTTCTTAAAAAATAAAATTTTTTATTAAAAATGAGTGAAGTGGCCCCATTAAATAAAAAAAGCTTAAATTTTATCATCGTCCAAATTTATCTAATAAAGTTTTGTCAGTTATTTGTGCAAGATCAGGATGTGGAAAAACATATTTATTATTTAAAATCTTAAAGACTCCAAATTTCTTGGATTATAACAATCTTATTATTTATGCAACAACAGCAGAACAACCTGTTTATCAATTTTTAGAATATGGATTTGAAAATAATCTTAAAAAAACAGCAATTGCTTCATTATTCAAAGAATATGAAAAATCTGAAGATGAAGAAGAAATAAGTTCGTGGTGTGAAGAAGCAGCGAAAAATAAACAATTAGTGGAACCCTAAATAAATAAACACATATCGATACAATTAATAGATGATAGTGGTAATATGCAAGATCCTAGTAAACTAAATAAAACGAAAAAACATTGTGTTGTGTTTGATGATTGTGTTAATAACAGAGATCAGGCAGTTCAGAGAAATTATTTTAAAAGAGGACGACACAATAACTGTAGTGTCTTTTATTTGACACAAAGTATGCATTCACTAGATGGAAGCGTTATTAGAAAGAATGCAAATATATTTATGCTATTTAAAATAAATGCAAGAAATTTATGTGATTTGTTAAGAGATTTATGTATAAGAGATAAAGATGAATTTAAACATTCGTGTAATAATGCTTGGTCAAAAGATTATGGCTTCATTACAATTAATATTGATAAAAAATTTCATGAAAGAGTTATAGAGAATATTTTTGTGGAGTGAATGAATAATGTTTCTACATTGAACTTTTCGCTGTAGTGAAATTTTTTACTAAAAAGATACAAAATGTGGAATGAGTACAAGATAGAACATGTACCAGTTTTAAAATATTATAGGCATCCTACAAATCCTCTTACTCCTAAACAAAAAGTTAAATTTTATTATCACCGAAGATATATGCAATTCGTCAAAGACTATAAAATAAAGAATGGTATAAAAAGTTATGAAAGAACAAGTGATTTTCCACTTTGCTTGAGAAGTTTTAGAGTATTTCTAGCCTTTAATAATTTATGGAGGTTAATAAATAAAGAACATTTAACAGTTTATGATTTAAAAACATTACAACAATTGAATATACCTTTATATATTTTAGATTTTAAAATAAAATCATAATTTTTTTTTGAAAAAAAAATCGTAATTTCTTTTGAATAAAAAAATCATAATTCTCTTTAAAAAATATGAATTGTAAGATGAAAAAAGGTACGAAACCTATTATTGATGAATTGATAAAAAACAAATTGTAGAATTTGATGAAAAAATTGCTTCATTAAAGAAACAGAAATCGATTAAAGAAAACCAGAAACGTACACAAAAACAGAAACGTATCAAAAGACAGAAACGTAGTATTAAACGTAGTATTAAAAACAGAACCATAGAACAAAGGAAGCATTAAAAACATTAGAAACTGATATATTCTCTAATGATAGACTTGGCGAACGAAATTACGTATGAAAATGAACTTTTTTACTAATGTAGTAAATGATATGCCGAAACTTTTAGCAAATGGTAAAATCATTAATTTACTTGGAAGAGTTATTAAAGATCAGGAAAATATAATTCAAAATTTTTACATAACCTTATATAATAAAAAATCATTTGAAACATGGTTTTCCAATCTGGATGAGAAATCAGATAGTCAGGAATGGATTTTTACAGGTAATATTAAATATGAAGATTTTGGAATGAAGTTAGTACAAAAATCGCATAGAGGTGCAGGTTCTAATATGAAATATAGAATCAAAGAATATTTCGGTGAATATTGTTATATTCCTTCTGAAGATTTTTGTTTTATGAAATGTTATAATGTTTTAAGAGGTTTTACTGGAGAACAAGGAGAAATGATGAAAAAAATGTTTAATAATTTTTTATATAAAGAGAAAGCCACATCTAGAACAAGAGTAATGTCAAACTGCAAATTTTCTCAGTTCAATAAATTTTTTGGAGAAAGTGTTCAGTATTACAGTCCTTCGAATCGTCATTTAAATCCTAGAGGAATTGAAACGTTTCATAATTATGTTTATTACAATCATTTTCACGGAGGTTCAACGATTGGACACTATTGCTTAATTAATAAATCTCATAAATTAAAGGCTATTAGAGAAATTGAAAATAATTTCAAACCAATATATAAAACAGTTACTGATGAAAATCTAACAACGCGTCCATATAAAATCATAACAAAGAAAAAAATTGACTATAGTTCAACATATATTTGGGATCTCGAAACTTTTCCTGATCCTAACTGTTCAACAGCTTATCCTATTCCTTATGCTGTAGGAGCTATTAATTTTATTAAATTTATATGTTGCTTGCCGAAACAAAGATTGAAAGAATTAGAAACTCGTTGGTTAAGTGATATGATTAAAATTAAACGATTAAAAGATGAAGATGAAATTAAAAATCTTAAAAAACAAATTAATGAGCATAATAATTTAACTGAATAAGAATTTAACAAACTTCAAAATTGTGTGAAAATATTTACGAGAACTGAGGATGATGAATGTCCAATACATCAATTTTTTAAAACTCTTGGAAAATTTAATTATTCGAAAGTAACGTTTATATCTCACAATTCAACAGGTTTTGATTCTCTAAATTGTCTAAACCGCCTCTTAAAACTTCAAGAGGAATATTAACTGCTTCATTACAAAATCCTTATACAACTGAATGTGTTAGTAGATATATTCAAAAATCTTTTAGATTTAAAAACAATAATAATAATGATAATACGAAAAAAATTCACCTCCAGGTAAATTAGCACTTCAATTTATTATAATGAAATGTATTTACCAACATGTGAAAACAAGTCTTTCTAAATGGTGTGAGAATTTTAAAATTCCTACCAATGTGTGTAAACTAAATTATGAAATTGGAGACATAACACATGAAAATTATAAAGAAAAAGAAATGAATGGAGACCATATTTAGTTAACGATATTTTTTCTTTAGCTTTTTGTATCTACAAATATAGTAGTGTTATGCGAGATTTAGTTGGTGAAGATATAACTACTAATTTAACATCCTCCGCTTTAACATTCAACGGTTGGATGAAGAGCGTACAAAATGACAATGTAAATATTCATTCTCATATAGATTTATGGGCTAGAAATTGTATTAGAAGATCTGTTAAAGGTGGAAGAGTTTCAGCAAATATAAGAAAATACATATCGCCATTTTGCAACATCTTGTTACCAATATTAAAACAGTATTTACCTCGAAGTAATTTAATAGATTTAGGAGATAAAACTGAAATTTGTAAAAAAACTTCAAATCAACTACTTGAACAAAAAAATGAATTTCTAATGGCTTTTGATGCAACATCTTTATATCCATCAGCTATGTATGATGAAAATTCAGAATACCCTAAGTCTGAATCAGCTAGAAAATTTCGTCAAGAAGAAGAACGAGAATTAGTATATAAATTTAATACTCAAACATTTAGACCTAAAACTGGAATATTTACAGTTGTGTTTCAATATCCGAATGATATGTTTTTTCAACCAGTTCCTATAAAAGATAAAGTTCAATATCAAAATAATAATTCTCATGTAAAAGTAATCAGGTTTAGAAAAGGTATATGTTATGATGTATTAACTCCTGTAGACATACAAGAAATTGTTGGATGTTGTGGAAAAATCTTACATATTAATGATGGTATAATTTATGAAAAAAATTATCAAGTTTCACCATTTCGAAAATATATTGAAGAATTTTTCAATTTGTGAAAAAAATATAAAACATAAGGAAGCACTGTAGACGATGAGTTAATTTAATTATTGATGAATTCGCTATATGGCAAAACTGTACAAAAAGATATAACCACTACTTATCATTTATGGAATGAGAATACATTGAGAAAAATTTCACTCAAGAAGTAAAAGATTATGAAAAATTAAATAATGAACAATATTTAGCGAAAGTAGAAATTAAAGATGATGAATTTCTTAAAGCTAATATTGTAAAAGATGGGAAGACGTCATTTATGCCAACAAACATTGGTTCTTTTATTCTTGCTCACTCTAGAAGAATCATCAATAACTTTATTTTAGAAATTAATGGTTTCAACAATTATTTATTTCTAGAATAGATAGTGTGGTAAACGACTATAAAATTAATCCGTTTCAAATTAATGGTGATATGAAAGAAATTTCATTAGTTAATGATTTGGACATTTATACTCATAATGGATGGAGTAAAGTAGAAAAAAATATTAGAAATTACACAAATAAAAGTATTTATCGAATAATAACAAAAATGGGAATAGTAGATCATTCATCGTTAGATGAAACAGGTAATGAAATAAAGCCACAAGAATTAAATATAGGAACAAATTAGTAATGGAATAAAGATCGGTCCAGGACACATTAAAAAAAATTGTTAAAATTAGAGTCCTCCTGAAATTTATAAAAAACAGTTAAAATTAGACCCCCTTGATAATTTATAATAAACAGCTAAAATTAGACCCCCCTTGTTAATTTATAAAAAAAATGTTAAAATTAGCCACCCTTGATAATTTAAAAAACAATGTGAGTAGTATAGGGTATCAGATCCGGCGCACTAGGTAGATACAAAAATGAAAAATGCAAAAATAGGGGCCTTCTGAAATTTAGCAAAACAAAATGCAAATGAAATGAATATGGATAAAAATGCAATAAAATATTCATTTAAAAAATGGAAGATGAAAAAACAAAAGAGCCATCAGCCCCTTTATATCCGTTCTTGTCAGATGACATGGATAAGATAGAACACAAAGATAGAGTCAAGTACATGAAAGATAAGGAAGCGCAACTATTGTTAAGATTAGAACATTATGATAAATTAAGAAAAAGATGGACTATAGTTAAAAATGTAACACAAGGCATTGGAGAATTTGTAACAGTTTCTTTAGGCGCTCTCGCTATTGTCACTTCATGTGGCGTTCTTACAATTCCTGTTGTTGCTACAGCTTTAACAGGTACAGGTGTTTTTACAACGTCACTTGCAACATTGATAGATAAATCTGTAATGACTAAGAAACGAAAATCCTTAAGTAAGAAACATGCACATGTCAAAGAAGTATATGATAAACTGTGATGACAATGTTATTACGTTAGATGAGATTGAAAAATTTGATCAAATAGCTAGAGAAGCAACTAAAATTCCTGCTAAATCTCAAGACAAAGTAGACAATGAAGCTTTTTTAGAAGAAATAAGAACTTTATTAAAAACGTTAGAGCACAAAGTTCCATAGAACAAAAATAAGTTTTTTAGTAAAGTGTTTTTGTTGTATCTCTATGCTACCACGAAATTCAAATAAATATTATATTATAAAATAATGAATACAAATGAGCCTAAAATTACACAACTAGAACAATTAATAAAACAGAAAAATATTATGAAGAAAAATTATAGACAATATCGAATGCTACAAGCTGGCGTTCAATCTGATATGTTAGAAAAAATGCACCTAACTGAACAAGTGAAAACTGATTTTGAAAAAACTATTGCACCACTCAAAACTCTTGAGAAGGAACTTGCAGTTCATGATAAACGAATTGACATATCTGATCCAGTGCAGAAAACCATCATGGATGATTATGGTTTGTTAGAAGCAAACATAGAAAAGAAACTACCAAAATCTATGCTATTTGAACATTCTACTTCATTTATAGATGGAAAGCTATCTCCTAGATTTTACTTAGGTGGAGAAGAATTATTTATAAATGCTGAAGAAAGTTTAATTTTTACACCAGACAAAACAGCTTTCAGTTTAGACAGAAATTTCGTGGATTTATTAAGATAAGCTGATTTAGATAAATATCATACTGATGATCTACTGAAATATAAAACTATGTTAGATAAGGTTGGAACTGCAAAAGCTCTTAAGCGTTATAAAAATTTGAATGGCTTATTATCCAAAACGTTTAGTACCAGTAAAACAGGAACAAGGATAACAATACCAACAGCTGGTTATTCAACACCAATGGCTGCTTCTCCAGCAAGAACTGGTTATTCAACACCGACTGGTTATCCACCAATGAGCGGTTATCCAAAAACAGGAACAGGACTAAAAGAGACAACGGTTTACCTACCTGATGATCCACAAGAAATAATAAACAGATTAGAGATTTTATTAGCTACAACAAAAGAAGGACATAACTCTAGTTTTAACGAAATACATGCAATCTTAAAAAGACTATTAGAAAAGGAAATTATAGATGAGAAGACCTATAAAAGTTTATCTAAATTATTTAGTTAGAAAATGTCTTCGGCAGAACTAGAAAAATTTAATAAACATTTAGAAAATTTAACCGAGATTTTGTCCTCATCAAAATTTAGTACGACATTAAAATCTATAGCAACCACTTCCTCGCATACTTGCACTTTGGATCCTATTATATACTTAGAACAAGACAAACATTATGAAGTAGCATTAACTAGTTTTTCAACATTTAACACTATACAAAACATTATCAAAGATGCAAATGACCGATTTAAATATTCAAATGACAAAGGTGCAACTTGGAAAGAAGTAACTTTTCTTCCTGGATCTTATGAAGTTGAACCGATTTCCAATGAAATAAAAAGACATTTAGGTATTCAATCTAAAGACAAGAAAAAATTACATTTCGTCGTTGAACCAGCAGTAAATAAATTTTCTCTTACTTCAGATGAAAATCATCAAGTTGATTTTGATATTGTCAAATCTTTATCAAGACTATTAGGATTTAAAAACAAACTCTATGCACAAGGTTTTCATATCAGTGAAAATATACCTAAAATAACTGAAATAACTTCAATCAACGTTCAATGTGATATTATAGAAGGTGGTTATGTTAATGGAAAGCTAACAAATAATATCTTCAGTTACTCAGCATTTACAGTTCCGATTGGTTACAGTTTAAATGTAATCTCAAAATCATTAATATATTTTCCCGTGACAGGAAAAACAATTAATTCAATTACCATTAGAATAACAGATGAGAAAGGAAAGGCAATAAATTTTGGAGGTGAAGAGATTATGATAGATCTATTATTACGAGAAGTGTAACTAAAAAATATTGACTTAAAAAAATGAGCGAAAGCAGTCCTGTAAAATATCCACTAAACAAGAAAGTGAAATTCAAACATCATCATAACTTGTCAAATAAAGTTTTATCAGTTATCTCTGGCAGATCAGTTTGTGGGAAAACGTATCTATTATTTAAAATTCTCACGACACCAAACTTTTTGGATTATAACAATCTTATCATTTATACAACAACAGCAGAACAACCTATTTAACAAATTCTTGAAATATGGTTTTGAAAATAATTTTACAAAATCAGCTATAGCTTCACTTTTTGAAGAATATGAAAAATCGGATTATGAAGAAGAAATAAGTTCCTGGTGTGAAGAAGCAGCGAAAAATAAACAATTAGTGGAACCCTAAATAAATAAACACATATCGATACAATTAATAGATGATAGTGGTAATATGCAAGATCCTAGTAAACTAAATAAAACGCAAAAACATTGTGTTGTGTTTGATGATTGTGTTAATAACAGAGATCAGGCAGTTCAGAGAAATTATTTTAAAAGAGGACGACACAATAACTGTAGTGTCTTTTATTTGACACAAAGTATGTATTCACTATATGGAAGCGTTATTAGAAAGAATGCTAATATTTTCATGCTTTTCGAAATCAATCCAAGAAACCTAAGTGATTTGTTAAGAGACTTATGTATAAGAGATAAAGATGACTTTAAACAATCTTGCAGTAATGCTTGGTCAAACGATTATGGATTTATCACAATCAATATTGATAAAAAGTACATGATAGAGTTATAGAACATTTGTTCACAGAGTAAAACTCTGAATCGAACAATTGTTTTCTGACTAGATGTTTAAAAATTAAAAAGGTGATGTAGCTATTCCATCAGATAAAATCTTTCTTTTATCATCAAATGGATCTAATGCTAATTTATGTTCCTCTTTTAAATACATTTTATGTTTCTTTCAACAAAGTTTATAATAACATGTTGATTTTATTTCATTATTAAACAATGCCTTCTTATAATCTTGAAATGTTATCTGTTTAGCTATTGATGCTTTTGAAATTCCTTTTAATGTTTTAGATGTTTTTAAATGTTTTAGACTTTGTATTATAACAATAACATTTCGCTTTTAGAAATACAGCTTCTGTTATGTACTCCTCATTTCCTTCTAATTCATCTTTTACTTTACATAAATCAGAAGGATGAATGATATCTTTTATTTTATCTGATTATATGGTACTGTCAATTCTCAGAAAACGGAATCCATATCGCTGAAATGTAACTTATAGTTTTCGCCATAAGCAGGTGCTAAATTATCATATATAAATGTATGCATAAATAGCTTAGCTAATTCTAATATAGTAAATCCTATAAAATTAAACTTGTCATGTTTTACAATGCTTCTTCTTAGATGGACAGCACATAGATTATCACTAAATCTAGTAGTTCTTTTATATGTTGGTTTCCTTGTTAAATTTGGAAATCGATCTTTATTACAAACTATTTCAATATTTTGTCTATTACGTACATTTTCTAAAGTTTTACCATAAAATGCGTTATTCATTAATTTAAAGAATACGTTTCCAAAATCATCTTTATTTCTCTTAGCTATTTCACGTTTTTCAATATTAAATTCTAATTTTTAAACCACTTAGATTTCTTGTATACCAATTTTCGTTGTATTTTAGTGACAATCATTCCATGATCTAAATACCAATCTAACATTCTTCCTTCAACAACATACTTTTCTCTATTACTTTGTGTTAACATGAGTTTCTTTGTTGGTCTGTATTTTTTAGGTAATATAGACTTTTGATCATCTGTAAAGTCATCTATATTAGGTATTTTATTTTCAGGACAGAATGGAAAATATTTTGTTGTATCTTTTATTTCATCAGGGTATCGTAAATCAACTTCATATACGTAACCATATCCATCTTCAATAGTTTGTTCGTACTTATCATTACCACTTCATTCCATTTCACCTGTAGGCAATTCTTGTATCACGATCATGCAAAAAGAATATAAGCTATTAAAATCATAATATAACAAATAGTTTTCTCTCATAAACTCATCAATTGCATTTTCACGTTCTACTCCTCGTTTCGTTCAAAGAATTTCTAATATCTTTTCTTTCTCCTCTAGTGACAAAGGTTTCATTATTCCATATTCTTGTGGGTTTACTTTCTTGTTATAACATTTAACATATCTATTACCTAAAACTGATGAAACTCCACCTCTAATTCCAGATTCAAAGAAAAATAATTTATCTTAAGAACTTTCTTTATAGTATTTAAGTTTAATATCAGTGAATTTCACTTCTGCTAACCATGTTAAACCTGGTGTAGAATAGTAATAACATGGATCTATTCCGTAATATTCTATGCACATATCACGAAAGTTTTCATATAGATCAGCTAGTATTAATACATCTATCTGAAGATATTTCATTGTATAATCATACATTGTTCTACAATTTAACTCTTTCCAATTCTTTTCAGCTTCTGCAAAATCTTCTTCAGACAGTTGTGATTGTTTAATGTTGTTTTAAATTTGTCACGTGAAGGAAGTTGTTGTTCTTGCATTATTTCATTTATTCTATTTACAGTCCCTTGTAAAAGTTTAGAATCAAAATCCATTTTCCAAAAAAAAGGCTTTTATTCAAATTATAACAAATGCGTCTCAATATTTTCCTGATTTAAAATGCCAGACTGTCTAGAAAATAGGATGTCTATGAAGGATAGTGTCAATTGTCACTCACTTTATCAATATTTGGTGTGTTGTCCCCTTGCTTCAATAATTGAAGCCAAGCGGGAAGGCATGGAATGCACGAGTCGGCGACAATATTCGGGTGTTATTTTCGTCGTCCAAGCAAGCTTGATGCATTCTTTCAAGTGATCAAGAGAACGAGGCTTCATGGCAGCAACTTCGGACTTCAATTTGTTCCATGCATTTTCTATTGGATTGCAATCAGGTGAATTGCCGGGCCATTCCAGCACCGTGATATCTTCTGAATCAAGCCACTGAGAGACTACTTTTTCTCGATGGCAAGGCGCACCATCATGCATTAGAATACCTGTGGAATGAATCGTCATGTGTGTACTCAATTTCTCTTTCAACAGATCGAGGTACGTTGACGCATTCATGGTTTTCCCTTTAGGAAGGAAGAATAGACCACCTCTTCCTTGAGAGCTGATAGAGCCCCAAATCATTTGCTTGACTGGGTGTTTCATTGTTTGGACCACATATCTGGGGTTGTATCGTTGTGAAGTCGGACGACGGACTGCTAACTGACGGGAACCAAACTGTTCGATGGAGCACTCATCGGTCCACATCACAGTGTCCCACTGTTCAGCAGTCCAGTGAGCATACTTTCTCGCAAAAGCAAGTCTCTTCTTAACCATAGACACCGTTAATCTCGGTTTGTGTGCTGGGCGATAACTTCTGAGGCCCATTTCCTTAGAAAGACGTCGACTGAGAGTACTTGTGCTTGTGGTTGTACCAGTCGCTTTCAGTCCTTGGACCAATAGAGGGAGGCTAACAGAGGGATTTCGTTGCACGGCTAATTTCAGATATCTTTCATCGCGTTTCGTTGTGGCTCGTGGCCTCCCAGACCTCGGTGCATCGCAGAATCTGCCATTTGTCGACTCATGCTTCTTGATAGCGACGTGAACAGCTTTTTGACTGATCTTCAGTTGTTCAGCAATTTCTCGTTGAGTCAAACCATTCTCATAAAGTACTAATGCCTGTGCACGCATAGTAGGAGAAACCGAGTTGCGTTTACCCATAACAGATGAGACGACGATAACAAATGTTTCGAAACTACGCAGACAGTGTGTGTATGGATGAATTATAGTGTCATGAAAGATATCTATGCCGTTACTTAGCAACTATGATGACTGAAAGTCTCTTCTGTTAATGGCATAGGAAGCTATCTTGATTTGCTGAGTCACTTCGATCAAACGGGAAAGCGTTGTGTCTAAAAATGGTAAAATGTGTGAACTTAATCTGATAAAATAATTAATTAATTTTGATTCTAAACTTTTGCAAGGGACTGTATATCTCCAGTTAAATATTCATATGGAAATATGCCTTTGAGAGGCTTCAAGTTATATTTACTTAATATTTTACATTGTTCAGGTTTCAATGTTTTTCCCATGAACTCTAATGAATAAGGAGTAAAAAATCTAAATGCATCTAATATTCTAATACTACCAAATTGCATTGAAAAGTATTCTTCTTCTGTTTTACACAGTATGTTTGTTCTTAATTGCTGTAATGTTTCAGATGAGAATAAATCGTTTATTATTAAATGGAAATCATACTTAGAACCATTGCAGAAACATAAAGGATCAAAGTCATATCTAAAATTATTTGCATT
This sequence comes from Prostheceraeus crozeri, assembly GCA_907163375.1. NCBI lineage: Eukaryota > Metazoa > Platyhelminthes > Polycladida > Euryleptidae > Prostheceraeus > Prostheceraeus crozeri. Next base: position 37,180 of record CAJQUW010016874.1, on the reverse strand, counting down.
AAGATAACAATAATTATGTGCCGCACCTCTGTATAAACCATTTAGATGATCATGATCTTTTACTTTGTAATATGTAAATTCTTTACCACAGTAATAACAATTCTTTTCATTATTAAATTGCACTAATTGTTCAGACGTTAATGGAAGCATTGGTTTATTTGTTCTAAGCAATTGTGAAAAACGTCCTTGTAATTCTTCTATTTTGTTAACAAACTTTATAGCACTGTCCTCACCATAGTACTGATAATATTCTGATTTAAATAATTCGGGGTAATTTGAATGAATATACATTCCCCAACATAATGGTTTTTGCTCAAACAAATGCTTGCTAGTACTTTGTTATGTAATTTTGACATTATATGCTTCAAAATCACAATATATAGTAAAAGGTGCTTTATTTTTGAAATACCATTTATTGTATTCTAAATTATCTTCTTTTGAAAACATATTTCTGACTGCTTCATTTTCTTGACAATTTGCCAAATGATTATTCAATGCTTGTTCAGTTCTAAAACTTATCATACATTGAAGACAGGGGAAATTAGCATTATCTGAAGTTTTTGTAAATATAGAAACATCTTGGCACAATATGTAATGTTCTTTATAATATAACATATTTGCTTGTGCGGATTGTATTAACATCTGTAACTGTTGTTGATATTGCTGTTCTAACATCTGTAACAGCTGTTGATAACCAGAAGTAAAACCGCGTCCTTTATAGTTATTATGATTAACCATTATGGGTGTTAATGTTTTTATAATTTCATATTTTTCAGTATATATTACAAAGTCTTGGTAAATATTTCATTATAATAATAATTCATTATATTGCATTTCTGTTCGGCATAAACTTTTATGAGCTAAATAAAATTCTTTTACGTTTGTATAGACAGTGTCATTAACTTTAACATCTCCAGTATATAAGGGAGTAATGTTGCCAATAGAAATATACTTCACATTTAATTCAAACACATTTACTTCTATCCTATGTTTATTCTTTTTATGAAACTTTGCTAGCTTATTATAATCATATGGAAATTCATCTAATAAATCAGAAAGATCAAATTCATTTATGTGTTCTTCTTTATTGTAATGACTTAGTCTTTCTTTGTGATGACGTGCAGGATGTAAATGTGCTATAACACTCCACAGAAAACAATAGTTGTCGTCGTTTTGTATGTTAATTATTTGTGGTGAACTGAAAGATAGGGATATGTAACTACCTCCAGTATTATTTTTATATTTATTAATTACCATTTTCTTAGATAGTATTGCAACAAATCTCCAACCAGATTGAAGCAGCTCAGCTTCAGTTATGGTATCTTTTAATCTATTTATCATTGTTTCAAATATGGGTTCTATATAATTTACATTATAAATTTCTTGTGTCTGTGTAAAATGGCCTTGTTCTTTTTCTTCAATATTTCTATCAGGCCCAGTCTTTGTGTAAAGCACTTCTACGTTCATATAGCATTTGAAAAATATCTAAATATATTATAAAAGTTGGATAGAATATCATAAAAAGTTTCATCGGTTTCGACAGATTCATCATACTCATAAATGTAAGCCCTAGAACCTTCGGTTAGTTCAGGGTCATCATATAAATACTTTATATATATTTCACGTTCATCTATTACACTGAAAACTTTTTTATATTCTGAATGTGAATACTCTTTTAACTTCTATATCAGTAGGTAATGTTTTTAGATAGTTTATATATTCATTCATTCTCGTTATATTACTTGTATCATGTCGTTCTACATTTCGTAAATGTATTTGACTTTTTAAATGAGATTTGTAACCTCTAGGTGTCTGTAACTGTTTGTTACATATGGTGCAATATAAACTTGTATTTTCCATTATTCACTTTTTTAATAAAAAAAATTATGTTTTTCACATACACAGGAATATTTAGTTGATGTAATGTTTCTAAGTCATAAACAGTTCAATTTTCTTTCTTAACCAACCACCATAAATTATTACATGCTAAAAGTACTCTGAAACTTCGTAGACAAAGTGGTAAGTCTTTTGTTTTAGTGTAACTTCTTATACCGTGTTTGATTTTATATTCGTTCACGAATTGCATATATTTACGATGGTAATAAAATTTAACTTCATGTTTCGGGGTGAGAGGCTTTGTGGGATAACGATATTTTTTAAAACTGGTACGTGTTCTATTTTATAGGCATTTGTCTTCTGAGTTTCACTCACCTCGTTAATCATTTTTCTTAAACAAAATTTACACATGAAACAAAATTATATTTTATTTACTTCATCTATTATTGGACGCATGGCACTTAATGTGTTTTTTTGCATCAGAGACTAGAGGTTGGACATTTTTCAATACATCACGGAAATCATTAATGCCTGTTCGCATAACATCTAGTGTATCCCTATTTTCTAATCGTTTAGGTGTTTGAATCTCTAACACATTGTTCAGATAATGATCAAAATAGAAATAAAATGTTTCTGGTATGATCATTAGTGGTTCAAGTGCTTCATTTTCTAAAAAGATAGTTATTTCTTCTATGTTATGAGTAGACAAATTCTTTGCGCCGGCATAAAGACTTATGTTAAAATCTGATGAACTGTTATATAAGTCATGTTCAGTATCTAATAGTGCATTTAAATCTTTATCATACACTTGCATTTGATTCATAATGGTATCAACACGTATTATCCCATATTTAACATGTGTATATTTAGCAAAAGGTAAAGTTAGTTTATAATTTTTCTTAATATCTTCAAAGAACGCTGTATTATTTTGTGTAGTTGTATAAAAAGTTTCCACATTTTCTCTAATCTTATTATCTACCTCACACGCTTTATGAGCTAATACAACTATTCGTATATGATGGTGACGGCCTTTTGTAAATATTTCTGATATGTCTTTTTTTCACTAAACTAGCTACATCATCTAATATTAGTAAAGAGTTCTGTTCATATGTACCCGCAAAACTTTCCATATCTTCTAACATATCTAAATCTCCTCTATTATAGACATTTGAATATCCTTGCCATTCGTCAGGTTGCAAACAGAAAATATATACATCTTCTTCTTTAAAATGATCTTGGATGTACTTAAGCATAAATGTCGTCTTTCCACTTGCAGTCTTTCCATAAACTATAAAATGTAAGTTTTCTTGTGTAGTACGCCCTTTCGGTTTATCATTTTGATGAGATGGATGTGTCCAACCTTTAAACGTTTTCGTTTGTTCTTTATAAAATGCAACCTTCATTTGTTCCTGCGTTTGTAAGAAACCTAACCAAGTTACGAAACGATAAGCAAGATAAATGAGAATACATATATTAATAATTTTTACACAATGAAATTTTAGAAACCCCAAGAAACGGCCGAGATCTGCGTCTTCTGAAAATAAAGATTGTTCCTCATTACGTTGATTGAGCTGATTGGTTACAGGGTGTGGATTAGGTGTAACGGTATACGCATTTTCTCTAGGTTTCATATCATTTACCAGTGGATTTTCCATTTTTTAAAGTGAGAAAAGTGCTTCGGACTCCGTGCACCCTTCCACTCCTTTGAGTGATTAATACCTCTCTAGGAACTCTAGACTCGTACGGACCCTGGGGGTGGGGACCAAAAAGAAGCCATATCCATTCATTCGAGCGTATGTGGAGGGCTCTAAACTACTACAGACGCAAAGTTACTTTCACATGCCCAAAGTTACTTTTACACACAAATGGCTGCATGTCGCGGGAAGCTATTCTTTGTTAAAACTTTGTTACAGTTGGGGCATCTTACTTGTACCTTTAAACAATCTTTACATTGGTACTTGCTTTCATAAAATTCTGATTTAGGTTTTAAAGTTTCACAATTAGTGCATTTTCGTGTGTTAACAGAGCATGAGTTATAGTGATTGGAGAACCCCTGACTAGTGAAAAATTTGTTACAACACATACATTGTCTATCTTTTATTTTAGGGAGTGGTGGTAATGGACATGTCCTTAGGTGACGGGCAAAATTCTTCGACGCTATACTTTTCCCACAGTCATTACGTGTTTGTTTTTTGCTTGTGTTACCTTTTGTTGCACTGGTTGTACTGTTTGCACTGTTTGTACTGTTTGTACTGTTTGTACTGTTTGTACTGTTTGTACTGTTTGTACTGGTTGTACTGGTTGCACTGGTTGTACTGGTTGTACCGGTTGTACTGGTTGTATTGGTTGTACTGTTTGTACTGGTTGTACTGGTTGTACTGGTTGTACTGGTTGTACTGGTTGTACTGGTTGTACTGGTTGTACTGGTTGTACTGGTTGTACTGGTTGTACTGGTTGTACTGGTTGTACTGGTTGTACTGGTTGTACTGGCTGTTCATGTACTGGCTGTACTGGTTGTACTGGCTGTTCATGTACTGGTTGTACTGGTTGTACTGGTTGTACTTGTACTGGTTGTACTGAGTGTACTGGCTGTTCATGTACTGGGTGTACTGAGTGTAGTGCCTGTACTGGTTGAAGTGGTTGTGCTGGGTGCACTGTCGCATGAACTACTTTCACATGTTTACTTAATAATGCTTTATTACGAAAAGTTAAATTACAGATTTCGCATAGAAGCTTGGTTCCGCCAACTGCATCTTCGATGCCGAAACGCGAAACGTCGACTTTGTTGGATAACATATTTTTTAACAGAAAAAATGATGCTAACAAATGTTGGTGGGTGTGCTTACATTCCGAATAATCAAGAATCAGAAATAGAACTAGACAACTATATCATGAAAACTGGAAACGTTTTAACAGGTCCGTTACATCTTTCTATTTTTCCACAATAAAATACTGAGTTAGCATATAAAGAATATGTTCACAGACAGTTCGATAGAATTGTGACACTGCTGACTCCACTAATGAAAGAAACAAAGCTTCTAAAGCAGAATGATGAAAGACTGCGAGAAAAGCTAGCAGACCTAAGTAGCAAACATGGAAATATAGAAGCAGATATATCAAAACTTCATAAAAAAATAACAGAACATTCAAAACCTGTAATCCTGTTATCACTAAACTTAGAGTCTGCCATTTCAAAGACTACAAAACAAAATAAACAACTGAAAGAAGAGTTAGAAAAATTTAGCGAAAAGAATCGAAAATTATTGCAACACTTACAACAACTGCAATCCACATTCCAAAAAAGTGTTGATGAATTAAGTAGCCGAATCACACAGCAAGCAAAGCACATGAACAGCGGTGCTTGTTGCGGTTGTTGTCCATTCACACACGTAAATTTTAATCGGACCAATGGTCCTCAGGCTACTAACCTATAGAACCTTGTTCAGAGGCTTTAGCCGACCACTTTGTTTAGGTTACTAACCTATACATGTAGAACCTTGTTCAGAGGCTTTAGCCGACCACTTTGTTAAGAGGCTTTAGCCGACTACTTTGTTCAGAGGCTTTAGCCGATCACAAACATAAATATTTTTCCAAAAAGTCAAACTTAATCCTAAAAAATACCTATAATTTATAAACACAATCTTAAACATTTTACTTCAAATCAAAAAAATGCGAGCGAACCATCTATGAAACCTGTGTACCATTATGACAGTGTAGAAACTATTGAAAAAGAAGGAGCTGGCATCTTTTCTGGTATAGGAAGTATCGTTAACTTGATTAAAAATAATAAAGATTTGATTTCATCTGCTGCAAAAGGAGCAGCTGCTATAGGTAGTACAGCTAGTGCAATATCAAATGCTGTTAGGTCACAAAACGAATTAAAACAACTACAAGCTATTCGTAAACTTAGGAATGATGCTAAAGAAATGCAAAAAGACAAAAAGCTCTCAGAGGAAACAAAGAACAAAATTGCGAACCTGGCAATTCCGACTGAGAGTAAAAGGCAGACGAAGCCTGAAAGAGCGGAGGTCAAGTCTCTTGAAGAAATGAGAGGAAATGGTTTAGAAAAATTCTAGTAGCAAACTGATTTTTTTGTAATAAAAAATATAATGTCAACTCTGATCGAAAGCAAATTTAGATTAGACGATCCCCGTTCGTTAGTTATAATCAAAAAAAGAATGACTATTTAGGAGTTGCTATGAACCCTGGATCTTCAGGAAGAGTGAATACTGCAGGTGATTTAATTTTTGAAGTTGATAATCAGCAAAGTTATTTATATTTACCCGATTCCTTTTTACACTGTGAATATTCTCTATATTGTGATGCTGATTTTGCAACACCATTACCTGCTACGGATAATATTACATTAGAAAACAATTTCTTTCCAAGATTATTTACACAAATGCGTTTGGATGTTGCAACACAAAATATAGAAACAATAAGTGATTCTCCTGGTATTATTGATTCAATGCTTCGATTTGTTACAATAGGTGAAAATACTAAAATGCATGAAATCGAAAGATGGTTTCCTGATACTGGCATACTTAAAGGTGATTTAACTCACACTGGAACAGATGCAGCAGGAATTGCGAAAGATGTAGAAAACATAGTGAAACAGTTAAACAGTACACAAAATAGCTCATATCAGAAAAGACGTGATTTGAATAAGAAAAGTAAACAAACTATTGATTGGTCATTATCTCCGTTATTCGGTTATTTAGATTATACTAAAATATCATGTCAATTGAAATTCAAACTCATAGTTTATCGTACTATAAATAATGAAGCAATATTTTATGGAAAGGCTGGGAAGAAAGCATACATAAAAATTGAAAAACTTGAATGGTGGGTAAAACATATTACTCCTAGTTTAGAGGTTGAAACAACTATCACGAAAAGATTAAATACAAACAAACCAATTCCAGTAAGTTTTATGAAGCGTACTGCGAGTTCTGTAACTTTTTCTGAACAAAGATTTAGCTGGCATTTCACAAGGACATCAAATACTCCAAGATATTTTTTACTCACTTTTCAAAAGAATGAAACTCCTACTTTTGATACGAACAATAGTCTTTTCCATATTAATTCAATTAGAAGTTTACAAATTTCATTAAATCAAACACGTTATCCTATTGATCCATTGAGATTTGATGATAGCAATAATCAGTTTATGGAAGGATATGATGCTTATAGAAATTTGTGTCGAGAATTTGGAGTAGAAGCACAATTAACTCCTGTAGATTGGAAGAATTTATATCCTGTTTTCTGTTTTGATTTAAGTGCACAATCGAAAGATATTACTAAGAATGGTTGTGATGTGACAATTAATATCGAAAAGAATAATTCCACAACATCATTGATGGCTTATGGTTTATTGCTAGAAGACGCCGAATATTGTATTGACATTCTTAATGGAGAGATGGTTAGAATCGGCTGAAGCCTCTGAACAACAGTGATTGGCTGAAGCCTCTGAACAAAGTTCTATACGTTAAAACCCAAAGCCTCGTCGATACGCTAAAGCCTCTGAACAAAGTTCTATCGATTAATTAGAATAATTTTTTTATTAAAAAATGGTGCAAGTGAATAATGAAACTGTTGAATTAAAACTACGTAACATCATTGACAAAAATACATCTAAAACTATTACGATTGACAAAAAGAAGTTTTACATAAGTAAACCAATGATAGAGAATATTAAATTACAAGAAGAAAAGAATGGTGGAATTCTCCCATTAATTCCTCTAATAATAGGAGGTATGGCAGCAGCGGGAAGTGTTGCAGGTGGGACAGCTGGTATTGTCCAGGCAGTAAATAAAAATAAATCAGAGAAAGCAGCATTAGAAGAACAAAGACGACATAATAGGGAGTTGGAGAAAGCAGCATGGGGGGCAAGGCGCGGCGTAGTAGATAACTTTATTAGTAAATTAAATGAAGTTGATGAAGGGAAACGAGTTCTTAAAAATGTACTACATAATATTAATGATTCAATTTAAATAAAAGAAACAAAGGATTGTTCTGGAATATATCTAAGTCCTAGTATGGTGCGTTAATATTTAATCTTTAAAAATGAATTTGAATAACTTAAGAATTTCAAATCTAGATCTAATGGATTTTTTTTATGGTAGATATAAAGAAGGTAGATATGAAGGTAATGATGTCAAACGAAGTTTGGCCACCACCTACCGTGGCGACATACAAAAAAACATCATCAAATCTTCTGGGATATATTTGGGCAAAATATAAAGGAGAAAAACATCTTCTTGGTCATTCATATACTGAACCAGGAACTCGATTAGACATAAGACTAGATCAGAATCCGAAACCAGGTGAAGAACCTAAAAAAAGAGTAGATGCAGCAGCTTATAGACATGATTTAGCATACAGCGAAGATGATATAGCTTCTAGACGTAGCTGATAGGAAAATGATACAAGAATTACATAATATTGAAAATCCTACTTTTACAGTCTGCGACATTTTATTAGGACCACCCATATTTTTTTAGTTTTCTACACCTAGCTACTTGTTGATGTCATATTATCTTTCACTCTTGTCAATACATTAAATAGGCATGTATGCCAACAATATACCACAACATAGACATCTACTGATTAATAACATAGACACTAGACAATCAAATACAAAAATTGACCGCGACATATTATTAGGACCACCTTCGACATTTACATAAAAAGTTTTCCTTTGGACATGACAACGCTGCGTTTTTGTTTTGTAATTAGCAACCCAAACATCTTATGTAAATATTATGCAGCCGATGCTTCATAATAGCGCATTAATGCTCTGAATGGTTTACATCGGAGATGGTCCTTCCAACAAAGTGGCACTGATGTCATCAAAACGTCGCTTCACAATACTGACAGTGTGGCAGGGAGCTCCCTCTTGCATAAGCAGTCCGTTGTTTTCCGGAAACCAGCAGTCACGAACTATGGAATCACCCTTCTCTGAAGCAATTGTAAGGATGAAGTCGAATCGAGTTGATAGAGCACTCACAAACATGAAGCCTGCCAGTTTCCTCGCAAGAAAACAGGCCTACAGCATGACCTTTGCTTGGTGTTTGACGGGCTAAAACGCAGGAGCAAGTGATCCACGTGACTGCCACATTCGCTGACGAATAGTCTGGTGACACTCAAGGCTCGGCTCTACGCAGAATGCTACCATTCAACAGTCATTGACGCTCCAATTGACATGGCGAGTGGCAAAATTAAGCCTATTAGATCTTCATGCATGGGGTCAGTTACGACACTTTCCTTGACCGCGATCCCGCTGGCAATCATTTTATGCATCCCTCGTTGAACACTGTGTGCCGCTTCGTTGATGTGACGCTTCTACAATGGTCTTCAAAGCTGGGACGACGTTATTAGCCACCCTTTTCAAACAGTAGGCCTGCGCTCTTGCAATCGTCCATCTTGTGTCGTAGATTTTCATCATGCTCCACAACGTCATCGTTGGTTTGCTGCATAAGGATTTCCAGAAGTCATATTCCGTTGAACAAGTAGTGCCGACGACTTTGAAACATAACAGAGAGTAGCGATTTCACGCTGAGAAAACTCTTCGCGAGACAAAGCTTCCATCTACGAGCCACTTATGCTTGTTGTTAGATCCGTTTTTACTCATGAGTAAGATTTAGACTTTCCACGTTAGACCTAAACATAAATCGTATTGGTAGATATCCATGTTATCTCAATAGTTCAGATATCTGGTCTCGATGATGCAAAGCAAATCAAGGATCGATTTGATAATGAATATTAATATCTTTATTGTTGACAGACAACAGTGTGCGTGCGCAGGCGACGACACACACCGCACATTAATGATATTTTCTCACATGCGGCTTTCTCACAGCAAGCCGACAATGCACAAATAAGGCAACCAGAACACACAATTTGTATTGCTAAGAAATCGATATATAAGTAAATAACTGATAATAGATCTTTATCTAGCGTTGTCATGTCTAAAAGAAAGCTTCTTATCTAAATGCCGAAGGTGGTCCTAATAATATGTCGCGGTCAATTTTTATGTTTGAGTGTCTGGTGTCTGTGTTACTAATCAGTAGATGTCTATGTTGTGGTATATTGTTGGCATACATGCCTATTTAATGTATTGACAAGGGTGAAAGATAATATGACATCAACAAGTAGCTAGGTGTAAAAAACTAAAAAATATGGGTGGTCCTAATAAAATGTCGCAGACTGTAGAGAAACAATTGAAAGAATGTTTGTTAAGAAAGCATCACAAGCTAAAATGCTTTTTGGTCAGGGTATAGATGAAATTTATGCCTCTGAAATTCATAAGGAAATTAGAAAACCAAAATATCTATTGAAAGTAAAAGTATTTAATAAAGATGATATTTGGAGTGCTGATCTTATTCATATGCCGAATGAAAGAGGTTATAAGCACGCATTGACCGTTACAGATTTATATACTAGATATGCTTGGGTGAAGCCTTTTAAAAGCAAAAGTGGTCTGTCAGTTAAATATGCGTTTGAAGAAATCTTTAAGGAAAGTAATAGAAAGCCAAGGAAGCTATTCGTTGATAAAGGATCTCAATTTTATAATAGAAATGTTAAATCACTATCTGAATCAGACGAAAGTCATCGCCAAGGCTCAATTTATTCCACAGAAAATGCTGAAAAAGCCGTAGTAATAGAAAGGTTTAATAGAACGTTAAAAGTAAATTATGTAAGAAATTTACTGAACAAAGTAATCAGAAATGGTTGAAGATATTACCAGGAATTGTTGGGGATTATAACAATAAGGTTCATTTAGGTATTGATGAAACTCCAAAGAAGGCTTCTGACAATCCTGATTTAATACGAAAGAAAATATTCGAAAATAATTATTCGAATGAGAGTAATCCGAATTTACAGAAACGTAAGCCGAAATTTAAGATGGGAGATAGAGTGAGAATATTCAAGTACAAAGATAAATAAATTCGAGAAAGGTTTTGTTGGTTATTGGACTAAAGAAATATTTGAAGTTTATAAAATATATCAAACTTATCCGATTACTTATCAAATAAAAGATTTAGATAATGAGGAAATCACAGGTATATTCTATGAAAATGAATTACAAATAACTGAGTTTTAGCTTAACTTGAACTTTAATTACGAGTATCTTTTAGCTAGCCATTGGAACTAATGTTTCGGGAATTAATTTCCCTTATTCAATTCTAACATAATAATATCTAGAAATGGTACTCCTTTTTGCAATTTATATAAAACATAAATACATAATTGACCACAGTAAGTTGTTCCTGGTTTTTGAATTTGAAATTTATTATAAATTCCATTTCCCAGTATTTCTTTTACTTCATTTGTAGAGGAAAGTCCGTATGAGTCAAACCAATAGTTTTCTACACTAGTATTATTTCTCCCCGCAGACCAATGTACTCCTTTTTGATCAGATGTGTGAATATTTGTTACAAAATTCACTTCAGGTACATTAGCAGAGCTAGTGCTTCGCACATCTTTTATCAATAGTAATTCAACTCTCATTAGGACGTAAAAGTTTTTTATTCCTAATTGATTAGCGATTTTCTTTAGGTCGAAATTCGTAGTTGTTTGCTTTCAATATAATTTTAAGAACTCAGTCAGGCCGGTCATTTTACATGAAATAGATTCTATTTCAGAAATGACACAAAAGAATTGCACAATCTGTATGACTCAGAGCTTTGTTATCTCTAGCGCATTATGCTTGAGACCATTGTCTGCCACAAGCTGCAGCGGTTGCCATTAGGAGCAGATGCTGCCACGTATTCACAATTTCATTCTTTCTGCGAGTGTTCTACGTGACTGTGTCTTCCACGATTCATCTGCGAAAGTTTAATATTATGTCTCGACTTACTGAATTTAGCAATTTGAGGATGGACATTTTGAAAATCATTACAAACGAAGAAGAGACGATGTGAAGAAGTCTTCCAAGAGTACAGAAGGAGGAATATTAAGACAAAAGAAGAGGAAGATTATTTATACAAAGAATGGAGAATCATAGAAACTTTTGAAAGATCTTTAACTGCGTCTTGTCAATCGACGTCATTATTTAATTTAAACGAGGAATTAAATAAAGAAGTAACTCTGCCGACGCTACGTGTTTTCTTACAAAGAATTGAAAACTACGAAAATCATCATGAGGACAGTAGCCTGAAACTAGCTATCTTGAAGGGACGTGCATTCAAAATTCTACGTGCGGGAAATACATTTAGTGACTGTTTCCAATATTCCCGGAGTTATGTCGCGTTTTTAAGAAGACTTTATAACTTTTATTTACAGTATCCGTTCATCGCCGATTCTCATGAATCCGCAATATTCTTTAAAATCAATTTTCGAATAATTTCATCGCACATCAAAAATGGACGACGGCAGAAAACATTTGAAGAAATAATGCAAACCCCAAGAATGGAAAGCCCAATGGAGTTCTGACATTCTAAAATGTAACATTCTCAACATGTCTCCTGTGTAGGAGACTTTTCAAAATTTAATTACAGAGTAAAATGTCTCCTACCCAGGAGACATTTCTTTACATTTTGTAAGTGTGTCAATTCAACTCATACACACCACTACTTATATCATTATGCAGTAATGTGTCTTCTGGATAGGAAACTTTTCAAAATTTAATTACAGTAAAATGTCTCCTACCCAGGAGACATTTCTTTACATTTTGTAAGTGTGCCAATTCAACTCATACACACTACTACTTATATCATTATGCAGTAATGTAAATGTCTTCTGGGTAGGAGACTTTTCAAAATTTAATTACAGAGTAAAATGTCTCCTACCCAGGAGACATTTCTTTACATTTTTGTAAGTGTGTCAATTCAACTCATACACACTACTACTTATATCATTATATAGTAATGTAAATGTCTTCTGGGTAGGAGACTTTTCAAAATTTAATTACAGAGTAAAATGTCTCCTACCCAGGAGACGTTTCTTTACATTTTGTAAGTGTGTCAATTCAACTCATACACACTACTACTTATATCATTATGCAGTAATGTAAATGTCTTCTGGGTAGGAGACTTTTCAAAATTTAATTACAGAGTAAAATGTCTCCTACCTAGGAGACATTTCTTTACATTTTGTAAGTGTGTCAATTCAACTAATACACACTACTACTTATATCATTATACAGTAAAGTAGATGTCTTATGGGTAGGAGACTTTTCAAAATTTAATTACAGAGTAAAATGTCTCCTACCCAGGAGACATTTCTTTACATTTTGTAAGTGTGTCAATTCAACTCATACACACTACTACTTATATCATTATGCAGTAATGTAAATGTCTTCTGGGTAGGAGACTTTTCAAAATTTAATTACAGAGTAAAATGTCTCCTACCCTGGAGACATTTCTTTACATTTTGTAAGTGTGTCAATTCAACTCATACACACCACTACTTATATCATTATGCAGTAATGTAAATGTCTTCTGGGTAGGAGACTTTTCAAAATTTAATTACAGAGTAAAATGTCTCCTACCCAGGAGACATTTCTTTACATTTTGTAAGTGTGTCAATTCAACTCATACACACTACTACTTATATCATTATGCAGTAATGTAAATGTCTTCTGGGTAGGAGACTTTTCAAAATTTAATTACAGAGTAAAATGTCTCCTACCTAGGAGACATTTCTTTACATTTTGTAAGTGTGTCAATTCAACTCATACACACTACTACTTATATCATTATGCAGTAATGTAAATGTTTTCTGGGTAGGAGACTTTTCAAAATTTTATTACAGAGTAAAATGTCTCCTACCCAGGAGACGTTTCTTTACATTTTGTAAGTGTGTCAATTCAACTCATACACACTACTACTTATATCATTATATAGTAATGTAAATGTCTTCTGGGTAGGAGACTTTTCAAAATTTAATTACAGAGTAAAATGTCTCCTACCCAGGAGACATTTCTTTACATTTTGTAAGTGTGTCAATTCAACTAATACACACTACTACTTATATCATTATACAGTAATGTAAATGTTTTCTGGGTAGGAGACTTTTCAAAATTTAATTACAGAGTGAAATGTCTCCTACCCAGGAGACATTTCTTTACATTTTGTAAGTGTGTCAATTCAACTCATACACACTACTACTTATATCATTATGCAGTAATGTAAATGTCTTCTGGGTAGGAGACTTCTTCTACCCAGGAGACATTTCTTTTCATTTTGGAAATTACTGTTTAAATGTGCAAATATTGTGTATGTAATTTCGTGTCAATTTTGTTGAATAAGAAACAATTTTGAGCAAAAATGGCTGATTTTACATATCGGATATAAAGGGGCTGATGGCGTAGCTGTCGGGTTTTCGCCTTTCATCACTTTTGGGTTTTCAGCGGAATTGTGCTACATTACATTCTTAACTATCGTCCATCTTTTTCTTTATCTATCATAATGTTCTAATCTTAACAATAGTTGCGCTTCCTTATTTTTCGTGTACCTGACTCCAACATTGTGTTTCATTTGATCCATGTCATCTGACAAGAACGGATATAAAAGGACTGATGGCTCTTTTGTTTTTTCATCTTCCATTTTTTAAATGAATATTTTTATTGCATTTTTATCCATATTCATTTCATTTGCATTTTGTTTTGCTAAATTTCAGAAGGCCCCTATTTTGCATTTTGTTTTGCTAAATTTCAGAAGGCCCCTATTTTGTATTTTATTTGCTAAATTTCAGGAGCGTCCCTAGTTTTTGTATTTTGATTTGCTAAATTTCAGAAGACCCCTATTCTTGCATTTTTTTCATTTTTGTATCTACCTAGTGCGCCGGATCTTATTATCAAGGGGGTCTAATTTTAGCTGCTTTCTTATAAATTTCAGGAGGACTCTAATTTTAACAATTTTTTTAATGTGTCCTGGCCCGGTCTTTATGCCATTACTCAAATTTACTACATAATAAATTATTTTTACTCGACAATACAATCATATTAGAACAAATTTTAAGTGATATTTATTTTAATGATCTACCTAATTTAAGATGTAAGCAAGCATTTATAGAAGGGTTCTTTTTAGGAGATGATTCTGCTGGAATCTATAATCATAAATCAGGAGTCAGATATTGTTGTACTTTAAATAACCAAAACCGTAGCCTCTTAAGTAAATTAGAAACATATATTAATGAAGCTTATAACAATGATTTGAAAATATAATACAATGAGATCATCTAGTGTATACAAACTTAATTTTCAAAATTTAAAACAATATGCTATATACTTTGGTGAAAATTATTATAATCAGTTTAAAGAAAAACATGTTTCTTATTATATTCTAAATGCTGAATATAATATTAGATATTGGTTCTTTGTTGGATTTTATGCAGCAGATGGGGACTAGAAATCTTTTTTTACAAGAAAATATGCAATTATTCGTTTTACACAGAAAGATAAAGAAACCTTTAGTGGTTTATACAATTTAGCATCATCACTAGGTATTAATTTAGTAGTAAGCGAAAGAAATGATAAACCATTGGGCTTTAATGCGTGTCAAGTTAAAAATAATATTACCAAAGATGTCACTACTGTAAGATATTTAAATAATAAACCACAATATGTTTATGATGTTGAAACAGAAGATGGGGCATTTACACTAATTCAATATACATTTCTAATGAACTCTTCAATAAATTAGATGCTGCTGGATATGTTGGGGGAGAATTGTGTCAAGGGAAAAATGATTTTGGAAATGGTGGAATTATTTTTGCAATGTTTATTGCACCTAAAGTAAAATATTGTATTACTGTAGATGAACAAGGAAGACTTAGCGAAAAGAAAACATTTAAAGGATATTCACAAGATAAAGTAAAAGTAGAAGATTTTCTAAATTAATGTTCGGGAAAAAACATTATCGACTACAGTTAAAAACCATGGAAAAGATCTTTAGAAACTGCAATTAGTATTCATGATAAAAATAATAATACTGAAGAAAAAAAATTTTCTGGTCAAATAAATATTCTTAAACGTCAAGCATCTGATGAAAATGAAATTATGTTACCTTATAACGGAGAAGATATTCAAGCTGAAACATTTCAAACAATCTTCGCTGAGAGCAATTTATTTGATGATGATGATGTTGCGTGGGATTAATATTTTTTATTATATCTAAAAAAATTATTTTACACCTAAAATTTATATCTAAAAAATTTATATCTAAAAAATTTATATCTAAAAAATATATATCTAAAAAATTTATATCTAAAAAATTTATATCTAAACAATTTATATACAAAATTTATACTTCAAAAATTTATATCTAAAATTTATATCTAAAAAATTTAAATCTAAAAATATAATTAATTAATTATAGCACTCACACCGTTTATTATTGGTTTTTATCTTCACTTATTTGTTTTGCTTCAGCTAATGTAGATTTGGCATCAGATATTATTGTTGTTACTTTTTTTTCAAAGCATTTCTTTCATCATCAATTCCAGATTTTAAACATTTTAATGTATCATTATTTGTAAATCTGTTAGGTATTGCTATACCAAATGTTGTAATTGTTGAATATTTGACATAGATTGAATTTCTTGAACAGGTTGAACATTTGACATAGGTTGAATTACTTGAACAGGTTGAATATTTGACATAGGTTGAATTTCTTGAACAGGTTGCATATTCTGACCTTGTTGAGGTATGAACAAATTTTTTAATTGTTGTGATTGACGAATGTATTGCTTATATGTCACAGGTATTAATTGTTGCATACTTGACATAGGTTGCATATTTTGTTGAGATTGTTCTATAAGTTGACCACATGGTGTATATTTCATATGTGAATATAAGAACGATTGATTTGTAAACCGCATATTACAAACTTGACAAATTTGAGTCATTTCCATTTTTATTTTCATGTGAGAAAAATTTATTTTTATTTTCATGAGAAAACAATTGTTATTTTCATTTCCATGACATATATATCTTTTATTGTTAAAAAATGATGTTACCAAATGTTGGTGGAGGTGCATATATCCCGAATATACGTGAATCAGAAACAGAAATAAAAAATTATATCATGAAAACTGGAGACGTTTTATCTGGTCCATTGCATCTTTCTATTCTTCCGCAACAAAATACAGAGTTAACGAATAAACAATATGTTGATACACAAATCAATGACTTAAAAGAAAAATATATAAACGATGTTTTGGTTCCACTGATGAACGAATTAAAGTTGCTTAAACATAATGACAAATTATTGAACGAAAAATTATTAAAACTTGATAAAAAGGATAGAGAGTTAGAAGTTATATATAGCAAAACTTTTTAAAAAAATTTTAATATTACTTTCTATAAAGTTAAAATCTGCAGTCATTAGAAATAAACATCAGATACAATTATTGAAAGAACAATTAGAAAATGAATTAGAAAAACTTCCAAAAAAATTTTTTAAAAATTCAAATAAGTTACAAGCTACATTCCGAAAAAGTGTTGATGAATTGAGTTCTAAAATTACTCAACAAATGAAAAAGATGAATAGAATAATAAATGAAGTAAACTCACTCAATCAAAAAGCTGATAAATTGAAAACTCTTAAAATCAATTTAGAAAATGAATTAAAGAAAAGTTATAAAGGCAATAAAGAGCAGTTAGATGCTGTTAAAAATCAGTTAGATGTTCTTAAAGTTCAATTGAATGCTCTTAAAACGGCGTTGAAGATTAATCAGCAGAAAATGCAAGTTAATAGAAAAGAAATCAATATACATCACACGCTGCTTGACGCAATAGATAAAGTGCAACAGAAAATTAATAAAGTTATCATGCGGTTGTTGTCCATTCACACCCGTAATCTTTACATAAACATTTTTCCCAAATGTCAAATTTAATCCTAAAAATGCCTATAATTTATAAACACAATCTTAAACATTTTGCTTCAAATCAAAAAATAGCGAGCGAACCATCTATGAAATCTGTTTACCATTATAACAATGTAGAAACTATTCAAAAAGAAGGAGATGGTGTAAACCGCGGAGCTGGAATATTTTCTGGTATAGGAAGTATCGTTAATGTTATTAAAAATAAAAAAGATTTGATTACATCTGCTGCAAAAGGAGCAGCTGCTATAGGTAGTACAGCTAGTGCAATATCAAATGCTGTTAGGTCTCAAAACGAATTAAAACGACTAGAAACTATTCGTTAACTTAAGAATGATTCTGAAGAACTAAAAAAAAGAAAAAAAATTTTCAGAGGAAACAAAAAACAAAATTGTTAACATAGCAGTAGAGAATAAACAGGAGAAGAAATCAATTATAGAAATAAGAGGTAATGGAACGCAGTTGGGCACTGGTTTAGCAAAATCCTAAAATATATTCGAAAAGGAAACCTTAGAAAATATTTTTTCTGTGTGTGAGAATTTTTTTTGTGTGTTAGAAAAAAAAGTCAAATTATTTTTTATAAAAATGTCTTCTCTTATCAAAAATAAATTTAGATTGGACGATCCTCCGTTCGTCAGTTACAATCAAAAGAAGAATGACTATATAAGAATTGCTATGAATCCCGGATCTTCTAGTAGAGTAAATACTGGAGGAGATTTAATCTTTGAAGTTGATAATCAACAAAGATATTTATATTTACCTGATTCCTTTTTACACTGTGAATATTCTTTATATAGTGATACCAATTTTACAACACCATTACCAGATAGCGATAATATTGCATTAGAGAATAATTTCTTTCCAATATTATTTACACAAATGCGTTTAGATGTTGCAACACAAAATATAGAAACAATAAATGATTCTCCAGGTGTAATTGATACAATGCTTAGATTTGTAACAATTGGTGAAAATAATAAAAAGTATGAAATCGAAGGTTGGTTTCCTGATACTAATGATGGTATAATTGTTGATGATTTAACTCACGCTGGAACAGATGCAGCAGGAATTGCGAAAGATGTAGAAAATATTGCAAATCATTTAAATAAAACAAACAATACTGCATATAAAGAAAGACGTGAGTTTAACAAGAAAAGTAAACAGACAGTAAATTGGTCATTGTCTCCATTATTCGGATATTTAGAATATGACAAAATATCATGTCAATTAAAATTTAAATTATTAATTCATCGCACAGCAAATAATGAATCAATCTTTTATGGTAAGACTGGAAAAAAAGCATACCACTCGTCGAAACTCCTGAAATACAACAGCCAGCAAAAATACATCTTCTTTTAGATAGGCGATCATATAATGGGTAAACGTTTGACAGTCAAATTTTGTCCATGCAACTTGAGCATGATTGTAATCTTCTACCTTACATTCTATACCAGTCAAATCATTTTTAAATTTATCTATTGATGGAAGAGAAGTCTCACTAAGTTTAGAAATGTTGTCATAGTATGCATAATTGCATACGGAAACACTCCTTTGCGTGTGATGACTTCATCTGTCACGTTAGGATACTGTTTCTTCAAATTTTGAGTTAGTGAAAGAGACTTAAGATTTCGGACGAGAGATGCTAGTGATGAAGTCATGAATTGATAAGAATCTAAAAATTTTATATCAAAGTAGACTGTCTTATTTTCTTCAGTGTTATCAACTGGTACTTTTGCTGTCATGGACACAAACGTTTCTCTCGTTTGAGCTATAACATTCAGCAACCACCCCTTCATTTTTCCTAACCCCCTTTTATTATCATATGGCTGTCATAGCCTTTGGAGTTATGAAAAATTACGGGTAGAGTGCGCCGTTTCATTCTTAGAGAAAAATTGCATCTTGAACACAGTGCGTTTCTAAATTTACCAGTGATGTGATCATGATCGCGCACTTTCTTAATTTTACCGTCATCAAACGTTTTATTACATTTTGAGCAGACTTTATAACTTTCAAATTTTACCTGATCATCTGGTGTCATATTTAATGATCTGTGATAGAGTTCACTATCATATTTTTGTTGAAATTTACTAGCACTTTCCAGGAATTGCAAGAATTTGTGTATACAATCCTCACCTTGCCAGACGTGCGTTTTATTATTTTTATTTTGGAAATGATTATGCCATACCTCATAACATGATATGGCTGCCGCTGTATGGGTGTTATCATCAATATAGCATTCGATGTCAGCATAGATGACACGAAGAGGACTAAATTCATCACCATTATCTCGGTATGAAAACTCTTTATCTTTGGGCATGCGCTCCATTTGCAATTTACCTCGCTTACACCATTCATAATGTGCTTGAAATTTATCTTTTGACCAGAAGGATCGCATACAGCGATCGCAATAAAATGCTCCCCCATTTTGGATGTTAAGTGGGAATATAGAATTAGAAGTAGATGATTTATATTGAGAATGAAAATCATTGACAAAACACTTGATGAATACACTTTGGAAACAATGTACGATTGATATATTACATGTACGAGTATAGTATGAAAGAATACTTAGTCCTACAGGCATATAGTACACTTGGGTACTTGGGTATACTTCAATAAAATATCAAAAAATAGAAATAAGAAGGCAAAGTTCTACTGAACAAGAATGCCTTCAAATAATGCACATATATAAGGTACAAACGAATTAAAACGTCTAGATGTTGCACTGTAGGGTTGAAGATAACGACCGGATCGACATGAGATGTCTGGCATAATGCCGTGGAGAATATGATTCTCGTTCTTCGAAGAGAGATGGAAGAGTTTGACAGCAGCTTCTTCACGTCGACGCTTGAGTGGTGGAAACTTGCCGGAAGGGCAATCTGTAGCTCGAAAGTCTTTCGGCAGCGAACATACCATTTTATGGATTCGGTTTTGAAAACGATTCAAACGAGATTCGAGATGGGCAGGCAATTGAATAAAGACACTCGATGCATATTCGAACAAACTTCGGATGAGAGAATGGTAGATAGCTGCGAGGGAAGAAGGTGGTACCAGAGGCTTCAGAATTCTCAACCCATACATACGCTGACTTGCGGTCCTAATCTGCTTGGTAATGTGGCTGTCCCAACATACGCAACATACGCTGTCCCAACATAACTCCCAAGATACGCAGTTCATCGACATCCTTGACATTATTCAATAGTGTAGGCAAACAACTAGGCACTTTACGAATGAAGAGGGACTTGCATTTGTCATAGTTCAGAGGGTGTCCGTTTGCCAGTGACGAGCTGCTTATGTTCGCATGTTCTTCAGATACATTGGAACAAACTTGAGTTTTAAAAATCGGGATGCATAAAGTCACGTCATCAATATACTTGATCATCCGGGTTGAGTGATGAGCAGGTGTTAGAGATGGTGCGACCACACAATACAAGTAAGAGCCAATAAGAGATCCTTGAGGTACACCTGACAGAATGTTCGTGGTTGTGTTGATGTTATCGCCAATCCTTACGGCTTGTTTACGATCTTCCAAGTAGCTAGCTGTAAGTAAGATGAAGAAAACCTCGAGGAACGTTGGTCTCTGACAATTTCTGGATAATGATGTCATGTCTCAATTTGTTAAACGCTTTTTTGAAATCATATGAAATAATATGCAAACCACCAATATCATCTCGGTCAAGAAGTAGCGTTGCATCATCCATGAGTTTGATTAGTGCGGCAGTAGTTGATGAGCCTGGTCTTCCACCAAACTGATTATTGCCAAAAGAATTGATGAGATTACTCTTTACTGTTCCACTCAGGACAAAATACTCAAGCAGCTTACCTGGAAGCGGCAAGAGTGATATCGGCCGAATATTGCTCATATCGAATTTCTCTGATTCTGATATTGGGGCAATGTGGCTAAATTTCCATCTTGTTGGAAAAATACGTTCACGTACGCAGATGTTGAATATGTGACACAGAGGCCCTGAGATGAATGGTGCAGCAGCTTTGTAAACCCCTGTAGGGATGCCATCACTGCCTGCAGCCTTATTGGTTGGAATCTTCATGAGCCGCTTCTCAACGTCGTATGGGGATATATCCATTGACCACAAGTCATCGTCCTCATCTATTACAGGAACACTACTGGGAACGAAGAATTCATATAATGTCTTATTGATGAGTTCTACGGTAGAAGAAGGGCCTCCATGTTGAGTGCATAGACGTAACAAAGAGTCAACGGATTTAGTGCCACGGATACTGCCAACAACCTTCCACATTTTCTTCGAGTTTTCCTCTGCATTATGGCTCCATTTCAACTTTGCAACTTTAATCTCTTCTTGAAGTTTAAGCTTCCAATAGTTGTATGATGCGAAGTTTCCTTCTCGATATGCGTTCCAACGACGTTGAATATACAGCTTCAACAAAGGGGTGATCCATGGTTTATCCCCTTCAGTGAAGTATACGATGTACTGAGGAATACACTCTTTCACTATGTCATTCAATAAATCTTGAAACATATTGCATTTATCTTCACAGGACATGTGGGCAAGGTAAAAATCGCGCCAGTTTATTCCTCTAAACCGAGAAACAAGGATCGCCAAGTTTGATTCACGTCAATCATAATCCTTTTTCCGAACATGATAACATGCAGATTCATTTCTAGGTCGAGGTGTGATGATACAATGATCACAATTACCGATAGAAACAGTCACATTGACACAATATTGAGAGGAAATATCATGGCTCACAAAAATCAGATCAAGAGTTGCGTCTTTGCGTGTAGGAGATTAAACCATATTCTTTACACTGAGATCAACAGAGAAATCACATCGAAAGCGGTTGAAATCGCCAGCAATGACAATATTGTAATTAGAATAAATGTCACATAATGAATCAAAATTTTCAACAATGAAATTGTTGATGTCATCTTTTGATGAGCACGCAATATTAGGGGGTATATAAATACATAAAACTATTAAATTCAAGTCAGTCAAAATAGTCCATACAGTATTCACATGATCAATCTTTGAGGCGGGCAGAAATGTTTTAAAAGACAAGGAATTACGAACAAATATTGCCGCACCTCCACCTCGATGAGCAGATAAACGATCGTCTCTAATAGCTGTATAACCAGGAATGCCGACGAGAGAGCTTGATATAGTATCACAAAGCCAGGTTTCAGTAAACATAAAGAGATCAGGTTTTAAAGTACATGCAGTTATTCGAACATCGTCAATTTTCGGCAACAAAGATTGTACATTCGCAAGGATGAATGATGGTAAATGACGATTTGATGAGGGTTTATAGCACTGGTTAAAAATCAATACCGAAAATCCTGTTCTGCTTCATAAATTTTGACATCATCAACATATAAGATGCTTCTATGAATTCGAATGATTTTTCCAGAATTTTCCGGTTTCGCCTTCTCAATATCACGCCTCTTTCTCAATTCTTTATCCATCTCCCGTTGAATGGGTGTCAGGTCACAATTGATATAAATGTTCTTCGTATCGTCTCATTGCTTCAACAACTTAGCAGCCTTTAAAATCTCCCATTTCTTTGACACATTTCGAAGAACCACTTTGATAGGAATCTTACCATGACCGGTGGCAAAATTAGGTTTGTCAAGGTGATAGACACTTTCACAATCTTTGGAAACATCTAAAGAGACGTTGATCGCATTACTCACATTTGTAACTGCCGTTTTGGCGTCCACATTTGCATCAATTCCTGATATCATGATGTTGGACCGACGGATTTCTCTTTCATGCCGTTCAATAACTGCATTCTGTGTTTTCACAGTTTCCTTTAGTTCGTCAACCTCTTTCTTCAATGAATTATTCTCCGAAATAAGGAAATCGAGTTTGGAATTTATCTCAGAAAGTAATGCTGAATGTCCGACAGGCGAATGATCAATAACCACATTGGATTGAGCGTGGGGTTTATTCTTTGCGAGTAGCAATGCTTCAAGGAGATCTGCCTCAGTAAGCGTTGTCCGTCGAATTTCACTGTCAGTAAGTTGCAGTAGATCTTTTAAATCCTTCGTAGTTTTCTTCGACATGCTTGCCAGGCAGCACTGTTTACAATTTGTTATCAGACGTATTAGGAGAAAGAACAAGAAAAAGCAGTTCTTGTGATATACTTTTTGACAAATTGTAGTAGTCCGTTGTTTAAATCAAGTAAAACAACTAGGTATTCCAATTGATGATTTATTGAATGAAATACTGCGTTTATATAGCAAAATATGAGGTCTCATTATTGTCAGCTCTAAAGCGCTCACTTTAGGTTATTTAAACCACAAAATCCAATTACAAATGTTTTGCGGCAGAAACATTTTATTGTAGAAAATAAAGTCATACACAAATAGTTAGTGGTAAACTTTGATAACCACGGCGCAGCTGATTTCTTGCGCGAAGTTCGAATCTAGTTTCGATTCGAAACGTGGATGAATTGGTAAGCACCTGTTACAACTCCTCCCCGTCACAAATGAAGTCCTTGTATCGGCCAGGACGTCTTCGGATCCGAGTGCTTCGTCTTGGAGTTGGAGTCGCAGTAGAAGGCTCAGCAGTAGTCGAGTCACCAGCGGATGGAGAAGTTGCAGAAAGATCCATGGACGCAGCAGGAGTTGGATTATCAATTGGAAGTTCGGCTTGATTCGGCTCGTCAGCAGGAGGGTCATCACGCATAGCAGCATCTGTGTGTGTTTGTGGTGAATGGGAATTATGACTTGGCTCCAAAGAGGGAAGATCGAAAGAAGAATGTTGATGTGAGAAGGAAATGGTGATTTGATCTCTATGACGTCTGTGGACATAACCGTCTGAACTATCAATTATATTGAACATCTGATCTCCTAATTTATTAATAATAATACCCTCGCAAACTCGAGAAGTATTGCCTCGATAGAACTGAATTTCAGTGGTATCCATTCTATTCATTCTTAAAAGTCTCC
Source organism: Prostheceraeus crozeri (assembly GCA_907163375.1). NCBI lineage: Eukaryota > Metazoa > Platyhelminthes > Polycladida > Euryleptidae > Prostheceraeus > Prostheceraeus crozeri. Next base: position 12,582 of record CAJQUW010016874.1, on the reverse strand, counting down.
CTTTGAAAAGTAGAGCCGGATCGGAGTAGAGTCTCGCATTTCGGTAATGCAGGAGGAAGGTGTCGATTGTTTGGACGAGGTTCTTGAATGTAGTTGGTGAAACCACCTTGATTGCTTGCTTTAAAGTGCGCACAAAATTCTCAGCGAGGCCGTTGGATTGCGGATGTCTGAGTTCCGTTTGAATGGGATGGCAGCCAATGGAGCGGAGCCACCCTTGCAAGTCCGAAGATACAAAATGTGTGCCGTTGTCCGTGACTAGTACCTGAGCGATACCTTCCCTCGCGAAGAAACTTTGCAACCCCTTCCGGGTAAACTCTGCATTTGCTGTCGTTGTTAAGAAAACTTCGGGGAATTTGGAATAGGCGTCCTCCAATATGAGCGCATAATAGGTACCCAAAAATGGTCCGCAATAATCGGCATGTAAGCGCTGCATAGGTTGGAACGGTAATGGCCAAGGTACCTTGTTGGTATGAGTCCTTGGTTTTTTTGCACATCATTGACAGTACTTGACGAAGATTCGGATATCAGCATTTATCTTCGGCCACCAACAGACAAGACGAGATAGAGAAACCATCTTGTCTCTCCCCAAGTGAGACGAATGCAGATGCTCAAGGAAGCTTTGGCGTAGAATTGGAGGTATGACAGGCCTTTCTTGAAAAACGTTGACGCCATCTGCAGTAATGTGCAATTATTCACGATTCGCGTGAAGTACAGGAAATCGTCGTTTGGCAGACAAAGACCATCCTTCTTTTAGTGCAGCGATGACAGGACCGTAGAATGCAGAAGTTTCCTGAATCAAGCTGTTTCTTGATACTGGCAGGATTTGTACGAAGTTAACGGTTTCTGAAGGTGGTTCTTCAAACCAGAGTGTCTGGAAAGGTAATCGGCGTTAGGTATCTTCGTTCCGGGTTGATGCCTTATGCTGTACGAGTAGCCGCTCAAGTCCAAAGCCTATCTCTGCAACATTCGGGAGGTTGCCTTGTTTATTGACGCATGACTGTCAAAAATGTAGCTGAGAGCCTGGTGGTCGGTGACAATCGTGAAACGCTGACCGTAGAGATACTTGCGCAACCTTTGAACTGCCCACTGGATGGCTAAGGCTTCCTTCATCGTCTGGCTGTAACTTAGCTCGGCGGTGTTCAGCTTTCTCGACACGCAAATGACTGGATGTCCTTCTTGATCCACCATCAAGGTGGAGCCACCATCATGAACCATCATGGTGGAAGCATCCACCATCAACTCTGTTGAACGTCCCAGCATGAAAGGTCGCAAAACTTGACCATGTAAGAGTTGATTCATGAGATGGTTGTACGCTTTGTTGGATTGGACTGTCCATTGAAAGTCGTTCAGCATCTGGTACAGTGGTTGTGTGATGTGGGCGAAGTGGGGCACAAATCTTGAATAGAACTGGGCGAAGCCCAAGAAGGATCTCAACTTTGCTGCAGTGCCAGGTCTTGGCGCGTCTTTTAGAGATTTGATTCGGTTTGTATCCGCGGAGATGCCGTCGCCGTCCAGTATATACCACCCGAGGTATTTTAACTTCTTGACTGAGAATTTGGACTTGCTTGCATTGATTCTAACATTGAAACTTTTCAATGCTTGTAGTAGCGAGTACAGTCGTTGATCGTGTTCTTCTTTGCTGTTGCCCGACACTATAAGATCGTCTTGGTAAGCTCGTACACCCTCCAATCCGTTGATCACCATGTCCATAACCCTTTGAAATATGCCTGGAGAGACATTCAAGCCAAAAGGTAAGTTCTGGTATTGGAACAGGTCCCATGGTGTATTAATGGTCGTCAATTCCTTGGCCTTTTGATCCAGCGGAATTGGGAGAAATGCGTGCGTGAGATCGATCTTCGTGAATAGCTTGCCTGCGAGGCCATTAAACATATCATCCACAGGTGGTGTTGTTGTTGCAGTTTGCCGTAGTTGCTTATTGACGGTCACGCGCTAATCGCCGCAAATTCTGGGTTGTCCATTTGGTTTAATTGGGGTCACAATCGGAGTAGCCCAGGCAGATGATTCAACCGGCTCAAGGATACCATCAGTAACCATTTGCTTTAAATTATCTTGAACTGGACCGCGAAGACCATACGGCAATGGTCGAGATCGGTAAAACTTTGGCTCGCCGACGAATTCCAGTGTTATAGGCTGAATATTCATACCACCGGTATGGCTACTGCACTGTTGTATGAGATCTCGGATTGTTGAGGAAAGCGGAATGATGAGGCTGATGGTTGAATTGAGGACGACTTGGATTTTCAATGCATGTAGACCATCAAGTCCTAGTACCTTAGGACCTTCTCGTGTAATAAGCATAGGCAGATGAACCGAACCATTACTTGTCATGACCTGTGCCGTGATCTTTCCCATGACTGGTAGCCGATGACCAGAAACCCCGGTGATTGACGTTGAGGTTCGTAGTAGTGGAGCCTGTAGTTCGAGACGCCTCAGCTCAGTCGTTGGCATGAACGTTACGGGACTACCGGTGTCGATAATAAATTTAGTTGATCGACCGTTGGAGAAGGAAACTGAATGGTAGAGATGCCCATTGGATTCGAGAGTGAATTTGAAGATCTCCGGTGGATCCAGCTCTGAGTCTGACGGAGGGTTGGCAGTAGCGACAGCCTTGACGGTAGAGTTGACCGGTTTGGAGCGGCAGACTTTGGCTATGTGTCCTATTTTGCGACATGAATGCCATTCGGCTTTCTTGAATTTACAATCAGAACGTAAATGATTGCCACCGCAGGAATCGCATTTGCCTGATATGCGGGGTTGTTGGGCCTTTTGCCTATGATTAGAAGCATGTTGATTAGCTGTTGAAGGCAACTGGTAGGATGGCTTATGTGGCTTGAAACTCTTGTTTCTATTTGGCGGTTTGTGGTGATGTCGATTTGCAACCAAAGCATCCGAGCAGGCTTGTGGCATTGCCTGGTTGACCGCGTCCCAGTCCTCCAAGATAGCTTTCGCTAGCTTAAAATCCAACTTGGTTTCCTTTAAGAGTGTTCGCTTCAACTCCGGATCCCGGATACGAGTCGATCTCTCATCTGAATCTCCAGGTCAGTGAACCCACACTTGGCCGCTTGACGTTGAACGCGAAGTATGAACGCCTTGTTTGACTCGTCGGACCTCCTCGTAAGGTTGTGAAATCTCTCTCGCTCGGGAACTTGAAAGTTTACTGGTGAGATGTGCTTCTGCAATAAGGCTTGAAGACTTTTAACATCCATAGTCGTTACGTCCGCCGGAAACGCCAAGTCCTTAAGTAGCGCGAACGCGTGCTTGCCAATATAGGTAATGTAATGGGGTGTTTGGTTTGTTGTGTCGATAGCCGTGTTGGTCTTGACATATTCACGAAACCTTACGTGCCAGTCACCGACACCGTTCACATCGTTGACGTCCAAAGGCTCGATTGGGGCGTAGTTCATGTCGACTTTGCTCCGTAAACTTTAGTTTCCCAAGGGGAAATTTCACAGCAAATCTTGGTAAGATTCATACTGAATTTTGTTCTGGTTCCAGTATCAAACTTTGAAAATCATGCAAGATATGCAAGGAATACCAAGTTTTTCTCAAAATGAATCAGTAAGATCCTTCATGAATCAGCCCTTTTCTGTTGCAAAATTCTTGCTGTTTCATAATGGTTCCAGAACAAAACTTACAAAAATATCGCGCACACATTATAGACAGCAAGATCGCCGCTGGTAAGTTTCATAATTCCACTGATTTCCCATAAAATTAGCCTGATTCCAGCAATAATCTTGGTAAATCTTTCATTTTCCTTAATAAATCAGTACTATTACACTGATACTATTAATCAGTGTATTACTAGTATCAAGTCAATTGCATCTTCCAAACTCTCCTTAACACTGAGAGAGGAGAATCGAACTCCTGATGCAAATAAATGGCATAGTATCGATAAATGTCTAAAATGAGACATTTTAATGTCTAAAATTTAAGACCTGAAGTGGAAAAAAGGAGATGGTTGTCGTGCCTAAGCTATGGAGTTGAGTAGAGATCGGAAAACATTCGGTTGATAAGCATAGGCTTTTATTGACCGAAAACAGAACTACGACTGTTGCGACAATTTGAAAAGTGACTACATAAAACAACATAGAGAGTTCATACTAATAGTACTGCTAAACAATCACAATGCACGACACTCTCCCCCAGTCTATAAAGTTTGCATAGTATGCAAAAACAGTCACATGAATTTAGGTTGAGATTTTTCTTAACAGTCTCGACGCTTGTATGGTATGGAAGACATTTATTTACAAACAGGTTACAGCAATCACAGCAGCAGTACTATTACTATTAATACGATAATCAGTAGGCTATTACTATTAAAAAATTTGAGATTCATGCAGATCCTTAATAAGACAGTAGATCAAAAAAACTTCAATATGATTTTCAGTAACTTAGGTACATCTTTGGCTCAAAATAGAGCCATAAATATCTCTCGCGACGTGCCACCAGTTATCTGAAAACTGAGGTGAAGGATGAGGCCATACTGGGCTGAAGTGACTATATTTTGCAGCAGTCAATCTTCTTCCCTCTTGTGTTTCTATGCCGACAAAAATAACTATGTATTTCAATTACTACTCGGAACCGAAGAAATTCCTGAGATTTTTAGAAAAAGAGCAATTGAGATTTTTCATCTTGCGATGCCGAATCAGACCGGTGCCGGTCTCGCCGGTAAAAGTTTGTATACGGACAGGACCAGTTACAACAGTGAAAATAACGCAATCCTACTTAACTCAAGTTGAGACAATGAGAAAGCTAAATCTTAGAAATCAAGAACACCTTGTGATTTCTGGCACTCCAACCTGCCCCACCCCAAAACTTTGTCCTTTAACTTTAAAGAGGGTGGGTTCGGGGGACGCCCACGTATCCGCGCGTAAAATTCTCATGCCTATCAATAGTCTTGAATATACAGGATATAGGGGAGAATGGGGTGACATGGCAGTATTTTTGACAATCATCCCTCGTGTCCAGATTGTGAAAACAAACTAAAAATGGATACTTTATCCGTATTACCGTACTTTCTGGTCTATAGGGCGCGACTTTTTTACTTGGATACAGCCAGTGCGCCTTATCTGCGGAGTGCGCCCTATCTAAGGTTAAATTAGAATTTTTAGTTCGGTAGAGATTAGTAGGCATTCATTTACAAGTATTGTAAAGTACTTATTATGATTTAAAAGTATCCTGGGAGCAAGTGCCAGAAAAGGTTATTCGAAGTGGCTTCAAGAAAGAGTTAGGGGCGTCATTTTCTTGACATTGATTTCGTCACCGAACCTTAATTCAGTTACCGAAGCCAATAGTGATAGTGAGTATCACACTTGAGACGAACATTGATTGTAACACTGAAACGAGTCTTGATTCAGATACCGAGGTGAATATTGAAGTGAATAGTGAAACTTCCTGCGTGCAGGTGAACCAAACATTTCATACACAAGACTCTGACATGTAGCTTCTGTTGGTTTAGCTGAGCCTTATGTATTGGAATATTCTTTGGCTATAATGACAATCATGAACCTTCCTGGTTTTTCAAGAGACCTATTATAACATAGCTTTTGCTTATTCTAAGCTACCGGTAGTGCTTCAATCGGTGAAATTAGCTTCAATTATTGTTTCCTACTGTACAAGGTATCATCTAAAAGTAGGTATACATGTGCGCCTTAACCGCGAAATGCGCCTTATCTGTTGACAAAATACGAAATTATCTAAAAATCGGCTTGTGCGCCTTATGAGCGGATGCGCCTTATAGGCCGGAAAAGTACGGTACATAGCGTATTTCTCAACTTTTTGTACAGGTCAAAATAATGTGATAAGAGTTCCAGCCCTGTGATTGACCCCTTTTAAAATTTTAGGAATTTAACAGACAATTCCTAGGAATTTCAGTGAAAAATTAGAATACTCTGCAATTGATATAACATTGACTTAATATCCCACATCTCATAAGACATAGTGCTTTCATGGCAGACGAACAGATTTCACGAGAGACAAAGCCTATTCAACTCAGACATAATGCTGTTTTGAAAATATATTGTTTTTATTACATGTAGTGACGTTGAGATTTCAACAGTAATAAAAATACAACAGTCATACAGATTTATGAGTTGGTCAAATGTTGATTTGTTGAATTGAAATAATGAAAAGCCTCGTAATTGAGTTTCTGAACAGGACATGCGTCGTATAAGTATGCCTACGTTAATGATGATGATTACCTTCAAACGCCCACTTTCCTTAATGTTGGAAAGACGGCAGCATATAGAATCGGCCAATGATTCCAGTAAACTAGACTTGGATGGGGAAGCAGATAACGCTTGACAAAGAGATGATTTTAAAAATGCCTCGTAAACGAGTTTCTGAACAGGATATGTAGTGTACAGTTATGTCTACGTTAACGGTGATGATTACTGAGGTATGATATCATCAAATAAAAGGACAATTTCTCCAGCAAAAACATGCACATCTAGCGCAGATCGCCTAACAAATTTAAACGAAATTATCCCTCAAAACTGTTTAAACTCTGAAATTAAGACATTAAATGTCGTAATGATTGCACACTGTATATTTGGATTACGAAGTCGTTTTGTTGATCGACACTGATCTAAAGTTAAAATAATATTCGGATATACGTCATACACAAGGCCTCCGTGTTTTTATAAATTATAAGAGGTGCTGGATGAAAGAGAGAATAATATAGCAAGTACCGGTAATTCACCTCCCCGACGGCAATTCGATAGTGATCTATGGAGAGTACTGGAGAGTATCATGGAGAGTCCTGGGTTCAAACATAGATCACTGTCGAATGCCGCCGGGGAGGTGAATTACTTGTTACAATATTCACTCTAACATCTAGCACCTCTTATAATTAATTGTATAATTATGATTGATATAATGTAACGAAGCTAATTATTCCTACAAATTGTTTCTTATGGCTTGCTTAAGTCATTATTGAATTCAGTATGCTAAAAAAACGCTGTTTTATTGCTTGATTTGACTCTTCAAAACCTGTATAAATACATGAAAACAAGCATGAATTATATTATTTTTATTTTTTTTCACTAATGGCCTCCTCTTCACCCCTTATAGCCATTCCTTCTCCACCAACAAAAGTGCAACGACGTATAAAAACAATGTAAAAACTATCTCTAACAAGTAATATACTGCGAATATGCTGTTCAGCTTTGGTATCAAAAAGCGAGAGAAACAAATCAATGATATCAGTGAACAGTAGCAATCGCTGATACGAACAGTCTCCGTAAAAATCAATGAACACTTTAGTGTGAAAACAAATTTATTCAAACTTGGTAACGGCTGTGCTTAGCTTTCATAAATCCTGCCTAAAGACAGCTCAGCAAGCCAGGGACGCTTACCTCCCTGCAGCCATAATGGATGTGCTTAGCTTTCATAAATCATATCTCATGACATCTCAGCAGGGCATGAACGCTAACCTCTCTGCAATCAGAATGGCTGTAATATCAATAAGTAGGTAAGATGAAAAAACCCAACTTTTGTAATACGAAATTTTAGGAATTTTTCATTTTTCATCAAATTTTAGGAATTTTAGGAGTTTTGAAATTTTAGGAATTTTAGGAGTAATCACACCCCTGGAGTTCTTGACCTTCTGATTTTGATTTTAAAAAAAGTTCAAAAACTGCCATGTCGCCCCATCGATGGGGTGACATGGCAGTATTCAGTTTAACTTTGTATATCTGTCCTATTATCGTTTGTAGACTAGACATCAACAAGAACTCAACCAGCTCAATTACATCTCTATCCGCTCATATTTGATAGTAAACTTACCTATATAGTTTCTTACTTTCTCAAGATTTGAAGACATCAACTAATATTTTATATTTTGTAACATACCGGTAACCATGATACCTGCATATTGATCATCTGATTGATTAGATGAATAGGCCTACACGACCATACTAACGTTGCATCACGTCAAACAAAGCAATCTTACGCAGTTTGACCTCTGTTTTCCGCCTCTAACTCTCACATGGAACCACAAAACCGCTTTTACCTAGGACTGCATTATGAAAACCATGACATCATGAACGCTATCAGAGTCATGCCCATCGTCACAACACTCGTCAGTAGCGACATCAAAGGAATCGAACAACGGCATCGAAGGCAAAGCATTTCAACCTACGGCAATGCAACTAAGCAATTAGCCAATATGATTAACGATAAGTCTTCTAAAGATGTGTCCTGTTAGAAACCTACTGATAATAAGCACGATAATTCAACACCCTCAGATATGTACGTCTATCTAAAAGCCACGATTAACTGAATCGATTGCCAAAAAATTGAGTAACGAGTAATTTAGGGAGTGCTCTTCCTGTAAACCGAATTAAATTAGAAAAGTACACACTGACTTTTTGAGTTAGAGGCGATATCTTAAAGGTATATGGCGGTCATTCAAACATTCGTGGATTGTGTAGAATTCCATTTCAGTCTTTGATAATGGTAAGAGATTCATTCCACGCGAGTAGATGTAATGCTATTGCTATCAATAACAACAAATGTGTCAGCATTGACTAGCGAGAGAACAGTGCCACATGATATTCACCTGTTGTGACCCTAATGCGCACGCGCGTCATAGGTTAACTGGTCACCATTCCGTCATGTAATACAATGTTATATGTACTCGTATCTAGATTTTCTTGGCAATCGATTCCGTTAAATGGCTATTGTTAGGCTTCAAAAGATCGGTCCTCACGGCGAGCTGATGTCGAAGCGTTTACGATCGACAGCCCGCTGTCTCAAGACACCAAAACACAAGGATGCAACATGAGTCACATGAGCACGAAAAGAGACCTCCGAGTCTATGATAACACCAAGACAGCGAACAGACGAAGATGGTTTCACCATATGATTTCCAACACGAATGGAGTCATTAGGAAGGGATGAAGCACGACGGGAAGATGAACACCACATTATCTCGCATTTGCTTGCATTTAATAGTAGACGATTCGAAGAGCACCACGCAATAACCTGATCTACACACTTAACCATGCGAGAGACCAAGTCACTTGAGTCGTCAGGATGACAGTGACCATACACCTGTACATCGTCGGCATACATTTGTAGGGACAGGTCAAACTGTGGTATGATTCTGGAGAGTTCGGATGTGTAGAGAACAAACAGTAGCGGTCCAATCACGGAGCCCTGTGGAACACCAGCTATCACAGGACTGAAATCAGATAATGTAGAATTAAAAGCTACACGACTTGATTGTCCACGTATGAATGATTCAATCCACAGCAAGGCAGTACCAGTAAAGCCAAAATTTGATTGTAAACGGGCCAGAAGGATGTGATGATCGATTGTGTCAAATGCGGCTGACAGATCAAGGAAGGTAAGGAGACTTAAGCTACCGTTGTCTGCAGCTAGAAGAACGTTGGAGGTTATACGAAGAATGGCAGTCTCACACGAGTGATGCGGTCGATATGCAGACTGAGTCGCAGGAATTAAGTTGTTTGCATACAGGTATGAACGAAGTTGCGCGGATACCAGGCGCTCAAAAAGTTTGGAGACGACAGTAAGGTTAGAGATAGGACGGTAAGATGTCGCGGCATTCGGATCACTGCAGCCCTTCTTAACCACAGGGGTAATCATAATTCGCTTCCAACGGGACGGGAAAATACCTGAAGACAACGACGTATTGAACAGATGGCTCAGAAAAGGCAGCAGAGATGGAATGAGTTCTTTCAAAAGAGTCGTAGGAATTTCATCACTAGCTGATGATTTGTTGGGTAGGTTATGTACAGCATTTAGGATGTCTTCATCTGTAATTGTTTGGAAACACTCAAAACTTGAATCGTATACACTGTGAGAGAAGTGCGGAGGAGAGAAATCAGTCTTTGCATCTTGGATCCTTTGTATCTTCTGAGCGAATGTCTCATGAATATCTTTAGCACTGAGGAAAAATGGATGAGGTAGGCGACTTCGACCCATTAAGGACTTGAAAGAACGCCATAAACCCTATGCGACTACTGTTATTAAAATAATTGCTTTCTCACTTCACACTATATTAAGCATAATGAATTTAACAAAAAAGACAAATATTCTATCTTACAAGACTCTTTTTTCTTTAATCATCGCATAAATATAAGTTTTCTAGAAACATACTTCCGAAATTCTTTACATGAGTTTATAGTTCGACATTATCAGGTGGTCTGAATCAATCATTGCTTCACATATATACACTTGTGGACAGGAGTGGCGCTATGGGAAAATGGCCTACATGTAGGTACATTTCACATTTCCGTCACATCTCAAAATTAAGACACACGCGTGCTTGAAGGTTGGAAACAAAAAGTCAGCGTTGTTGTGTGACTCATCAATGTCAGAATCTGACCTGGCTCTCCCAAGCGATCCCGCGAGGTTGCATTGTATTCTAAAGTCGCCTCTACCCTAAGGACAGAAGCGGAATTTCATTGGCTGCCAAAGTTGTCGTGATTCGCTTCTGTCGATCATGGCAATGTTGGGCATCACAGCATAGTATTCGTGAGTTCGTGAGTGTCTTCATATGCGTCGAATCTTTTCCTCAATGAGTGAGAAGCGCCGCAAAGAAATTCTGGTGAAAGGTGATAGGGTTTTTGTTACAAAAACATACTTCGACGGACCTGAAGATTTAATTCCTTACTCAAGCTACCTTCCTGATGGGTATCAGAAAATATGTGGTACAGTTGAATTTTATTACTGGAATACTAGGAAAGCACGCATTCAATGGGATATAGATGGAAAATACTCAAGACGCCCCCTTAGAATATCTCACATAAGAAAGCAATGATGTGCCCAAGCAGGTAAGTGACCGTTTATGCTGTCTACTCTATATACTACACAAGCTTGTGATATACTAGTTAGCGCTCCATCTACATGCTATACGCCGTACTTAGGAGCATGTATACTTTGCATGTGCATCCTCATTCAACTAACACGAGTATTGCAAGTGGCTTAAGCTGACTATCGATCTGCTACTCTATATAATTTCTGTCTTTCGTTATTAATAAGGATGAACGCGATATGTCCATTCGCCTGGTGGCAGCAAAGTCAGAGGACCTGATGCACAATTATTAATATTGAAATGTTTATGAGATTTCATCCGCATTCCATCAATTTTGTACGTCTGCTTACCCATTTGCCTATCACGCAAACTTTTAGTTGTACATGTATTAATTAAGGAGCCGTAGTATATTGAGGCTACGGGCAATTTCTCTCTCTATCTTCGTTTCTTTCTTTTAATTTCTATTTCTTTACTCTTCCCTAACCATTTCCTTTTCTTTCCTTTTTCTTTCATTTACTCTGATTCTCTTCCTCCGTTCTTCTCTTTATCCTCTTCTGTCTTCTTTTGCGTCTTCTATTTCATTTTCTCACTTCCTATTCTTCCCTCTTCTTCTTTTTTTTTCGCCACTTTCTTTTTCTACTCATTCTTTCCTCTCACACTCTTGACTTTACTGCGTCTTCTTTCTCTTTCACGTCATTCCTTACTACCCACTTTCTATTTCTTTACTTCTCCACTCTTCTACTTTCTCTCCCGCTAAAACTAATTTCCACATTCTCCTCTTTCTCCTTTCTCTCTTTACTTTCTCATTTTACCTTTCCCTTCTTTCTTTAACCATTTTCTCCCAGTCTACTAATTTTCATCCTTCTTACTATTTCCGTATTGCGATTTCTTCCTTTTCTCTTCTCGAAATTTCCTTATTTCTCTTCATATTCCACTTTACACGTTTTCTTTTCTGCTCATTCATTCATTCAATTTTACTCAGACTTCCTTCGTCCTTGCTTCGTCTCTCTTCTTTTCTCCTTCGCCTTTCACAACTTTACTCTTCTTCTTTTCTTCGTCCTTCTTTAACAGTCTTATTCTCTTCTTTCTCGTTTGTTCACTTCGGCTTCTCTTCACTCGCTCATCTCTCTCTCTTCTCTCTCCATCTCATCCCATCTCTCTCTCCATCTGTCCTCCTCTCGCCGTCATCTCTCTCTCTCTCTCTCTCTCCTCTGCATGCCTTGCTAATATATTTTTGATTTCGTGATTGATTGTGATCATAACACGTTTATATGAATGAGCTCGCAGGGCCTACAATACGGTATTATAAATATGTGAATAAATCACAATAAAAATGCACTGTCATACAGCATGTTTCATACATTGTATAGACTACTGTGTTCGATTCTAATAATGTTTATATAACAGTAGAATTTGTCGACTCGGTCAAATAGGACTGCTGCAAATATTTCTATACGTTTGTAGGCCTATTTGAATTGGCAGATTCCTCCTACGTCATCTTCCTTTGATGATGAGGCTCAAACTGCAAGAAGTGACATTGATTGACGAGGATTCGAAAAGTGCAAGCCGCAATGATTCACGAATTTAGTCCTAAACATAAAACCCCAACTTCATAAAATTGGGAAATGAAAGGTTATATATTCGAAGTTGTTGATGTTGTCCTCTATACAATGGTATTTGATTTGTCTTGATTATGTAGATTTTTTCAGAGTAAAACGTTTTCGTGAGTTTTCTCTCGAATCAGGGTTTTTTTTGAGTTGCGCCATTTTTGCACGATGACG
>CAJQUW010016873.1:0-18166 GCA_907163375.1 Prostheceraeus crozeri | reverse complement strand
AGAATGCAAGCTCTCAGCCAGTAAGTAAAACTCCTTCTGGACCGCTCAAGATGGCGCAGTCGCTGACGTCCCCCCCTACTGTCCGGGAGTCGGTTCGTGGTGTGCCCGCCGTGTTGCTTCGAGTCCTGGTCGTCCCCCCCTCTGCCGGCCTGTCGTATGCGCGCGGTGATGTTGCTTGGTCCAGGTGGCGTGGTGTGCCGGCTGGTTTGGAGGGTTGGACGTCGGGTAGCTCACCTGAAAAAATCCTAAGTGTCAGAGTGGCTTTGTATGGGTAAAATTTTGAAAATTTTCCAAAGTGTGGAATTTCGACCTGGGACCGTCACCAAAACATTTTTCATCAAATTCCACTGACCCCCCCCCCCCGACAGCAATCTTCTAACTTTGGTTCTAGTGGACGGATTTTGTCTTACAGGTACTCGTTTGAAAGAGGAGAAAAAACTGCTCGACGACATTTTTGCCGCAAGTCAATCGGACCAGCCGTTCAAAAGTTAAAGCTGTCACAAGATTTTAGGTCGGAGCTCACCTGAAAAAATCCTAAGTGTCAGAGTGGCTTTGTATGGGTAAAATTTTGAAAATTTTCCAAAGTGTGGAATTTCGACCTGGGACCGTCACCAAAACATTTTTCATCAAATATCTCTGAACGAGGGGGGGAGGGGGGGGTCAGTGAAAGTTGATGAAAAATGTTTTGGTACAGGTCCCAGGTCGATCGAATTTCGGAACGTTAGTTTTTCTAATTTTTGAAAATTTTCACCACACTGGGCTCTCCACACTTAGGATTTTTTCACTTTGTGGAATGTTACTATGGACAGGTGCTGACGCACCGATTCAGTGGTCATATGAGAATGGTTTCAGGTGTCATATGATAGCAAATGATGAGACAAATTCTTTGCAACCAAATCCGCATTGTCGCTACGATGAATACTTTCGGTGTAGAGCCATTGTAAGTTTTCATCCGAAGATATATACAACCCCCGTACAAACCGTAAGTCTCATCACTTCATCGAAAAGACGAGGGTTAAAAGCGACGGTCGTGCTCTGTGCTTCCGATATCGGGTGTTTTCAAAGGACTCTATCTTTTGAAGGTAGGCAAGCTATCTTCTTACTCAAAGATTTGGTGTGATTAGAGTTCCTTGATAGTGTCTGTACTACTGATAAAATTTTTTTTTACATATGTAAGTATGAGTAGTTAAAATGCGGAATTTTTTAAAAATCTTAATTTTCATTTTTTTTCAAAGTTTTAATTTGTAGACTAGGTTTTCAAGTATGCTGAGGTCTCAAATCTGCTATCTGATTTGACAATTTAATAAAGTCTTAAGGCAGCCTTTTGAGGGTGCTTAAGATCCAGCTACTGATCTCTACCTTTGACTCGGCGTTGCTGATTACCACTTCGGGGCAGTGACATTGCATGTCTTCTGTGTAGATAGCGGGTATCGGGGAAGATCTCTCACTTCCTAGTGATCAGGCATACAAGCCGGTCCCCCCCAGCCCTTCGGGCTGTCGGACGGGTCGGTGCCACTCACAACACTCAAATCTATCATTCCTCATGTGTTAAATGCTTTAGGAATATGACTGTTTACATGATTCCAAAACTTATACAAATTTCATTATCTTACAGTTACCCAAGAAATCTCAGCATGGCAAACGATAAGAATCGTAAATTTCACTATCAAAAATGTGTTGTGTGCTGGTGAAAAAAATCTCAGTGCCAGACGCCAAGGGCGCATTGTGAAGAAGGCGGTCAATGGCGACCACTGCTTATCCTGGAATCGGGTTGCGTGTGGTAAAGTGTAGAGTGTTGAAGGGGTGATGAGGTGAGGCGCGTTTTTACAGAGTGCATGCTGACTGTAGTGGAGGTTTGGTGAATGACTTGCGATTCACGCAGGTGATTGTGAAGAGTGGAGCGAATGTGGCGATTAGAGCGAGACGGCAAGGTGGAGAATTTTTTGGTTGGTGAGAAGGTTGTTGAGAATGAATGAGTTGGCGAGAGCAGTTGCGTAGTTGGAGGCTTGAGAGTTGGGCGAAAGAGAGTGTTGAGAGTGAGATGAGGATGATGTGGATTTAGATAGAGAGTGTGAGGAAGGTGTGAGGAAAGTTCAACGAGTACAATATGGGAAGCCTGTGAGGTGTAGAGGTTTATCTAGTTGGTATACTGTTGACGCTTGATTACCGGAGAACCTGTTGAATCGAGGCAGGAGTATGTGGAGTTTTTTTTGCTACTTATGTTGAATGATAGTAGGCATGTTGTTGAGGATAGGAAACGTTTTTAGATTTAGTGAGTAGTGATGTGATAATACCTTGTTTGAGGCGGTGGGTATGAGATTAACTGGTTTTACAAGGATGTTAGTTATGTTCGATGGTTGAGAGATGTTGAGGTGCGAAGGTGGAGGGATTCGTTTTCGTTATAGAGTTAATGTACATGTGTTAGATAGTTAAGTGTATCCAACTAGTTCACGTATCGCACTAGCGGTCAGCACTTACGATTATTCTGTTATCTGGCGGTTGTTGAGAGTAAGACATGATGGCTCATTAGCTAGCGGTCGTCACTTCGCCCAGGTACGTTGTTAGTTGGTATTTGTGAAATAGCGACGTTGGGAATCTGGGTTGTGTTACTGGTGTATTGTTAGTTCAGTTGATAACGGTTGACGTAGTGACTCATCGTTGTGGCGTTTATGATGACCGTATCTGTCTCTAGTGTACAGCCCATAGGTTTTCCTCGACTGTTGGTTAGTTTGTTGATTACTTATTGTACTCGGTAGTTTGGGTTGTGTGATTGTTGATTGGGATAGTGTTTGATTTCTGTTGGAGTTTAGTTGTTCATGAACCGTATGGTCATGCGTTGTTGATGGTAGTTGTAACGAGTGTAGTATATAGTAAGCAATAGGGTTAATTGGAAATGATGTGTATATCTGGGTAGTCGTTGAGGTATGGTTGGAAGGTGCGACTGGAGTGGAGGTGTGGCGTTTCTGGCCTTTGCGAAACCTGATGTGTTGTATCGTTGTTGGTAGTTGAGTAGGACTCGTTAACCGTTACAGGTGGGATGTGAGTTTAGGTTGTGTTGTACTGTTGAGAGAGAGTTGTACGCGAGTTCGTGACTAATCTCCGCGTATGTTGGTTTCGCCGGGTCATAGTTGAGAGGAGTAATGCCACATTTGTATTGAGTTGATGTAGTTTGGAGTTGTATGTGGAAAGATTGGAGCCGATAGATTTGAGGGTATGATGTTGGGAGTAGTTGATGGTGGTTAGAAGAAGTAGTGGTTAAGTATTACTCAGCAAGTTGTTATTGTTGAAGCGGTAGAGTTATAGTCATTGACTAGCTTGTAGATAGTTATAGATTGAATTGCTAGGAAAAGTTTAAGTTTGAGGTAGTTGAGGTTATTGAGAAGAGGCGTATGTTGAGCTCTTCGTCGTCGGACGCTGGTCATCAAACATTGTCATCACGACCCCCCGCCAGAGTTCATCTTCCCAAAAGTGACGTAGTGGTGGGATTCTGTAAGCAGTCGGCAAGGTGGTTGAAGGATGAAGAGAAGAGCATGTATCGCTGAAGATGGCGCATGATTTGTTGGTGATAAGTATGAGAGTTTGAAGAAGGTGAAGGAGAACTGTCGTGAAGGCGTTGGATGAGTTGAAAAAAAGAAGGATCTGAAGTCGAAGGAGGTAGCGGATGAGAATAATTCGAATGAGGGTTAGTGTGACTGATATGAAGAATAAGAAACGCCGAGTCTGGAGAGAAAGAATGATGCTGTGAGAGAGAGCGAGTGATGCGGAGAGAAGAATGAGGAGTGCAGAAGCGAAAGGTTTAGGAGATGATGAAGGAGATGAGTGTGTTGAGGAGCGAGGAATGTTGAGTTGGAGAGGGACTGTGGCTCGGCGCGGGTGATGTGTGGCGGGCGTTGAGAAGTTTGGAGCGCATGAGGGTATGAGTGGAATTCGTCTTAATGTGTGAATGAGGATAGGTTGTTTGCATTTTCACATCCTATTTCGGGAGATAATCCATTTGGAGGTGAAGTACTCGTCAACCGAAGTTGGACGAGTCTTTACTTTGCTATAACGGCCATCCAACCAAAAAATGTTCTCCATGCCCAGCCTGAGATATGCGCGGCCATTTCCACAAATTTTCTGTTAAGAAGCGCGCGAGGACGACCTAAGGATGGCTAACTTGGTAGTGAAAAAGTAAATAAAGATAGTTTACACATAGTATATGTATATCCGATTTCTAATAATACTTATCATTTCATTGCGAGATCTTTGCCCGCCTTCCTACCCCATCAATTCACTCCCGAGAAACGAACCATCGGGCCTCTCTTAAAGGGCCACTAGGGGCAGACATGATAGAACCTCCACGCGGTTTTCACTGGGGCAGTCTTAGGACTGGCGAATACTATCATTAAGTTGATCTGCTATCAGTCAAACTTGAATCGTTGGCGTCGCGTTTTTTATAGGGGTTATATAAACCACTGGCCTATCATTTCATTTCATTTCAATCTGCAGGACGCCGAACAGTCAAGTCAGCTCTCCTCGCGGACCGCGTTAAGGCGCGAAATTTATTTGAGGAATTTGTCAGGCTGGAGGAGCAAAAGACAGAGTCACAATAATCTTGCTCGGATTGCATCCGATGACAGCAACTGTTGTCAATCCAACGGAATGGCGCTACATTCCACTTTTCAGCCACGCATGCCAATTAGCGTGGAAGTCGACACTGCTTACCAAAAGGAGAGAGGTCCAAAGACATCTCTCAGCAGAATTGGCACAGGCTGTAAGTGACGGTTACTCCCGGAGAACGAACCATCCGGCTCTCTTATGGGCCACCCTCGCGGTTTGCCCTGGGGCAGTCTACTATCATTAAGTTGATTCTGCTGCTATCAGTCAACTTGAATCGTTATGCAGTCGATTGCCCTTCCCTGAAGCATTCTGGATTGTTGAGCAATTCATTGTTGGAAAACTCTATGTGTAAGCCAGAAGATTGTAGGATGGAAGAGAATGAGAAGAAACAACCGCTCTCTTAAGGGCCACCATTGGGGCAAGTCCTCGCGGGTTTTGCCCTGGGCAAGTCTTCAGACTGGCGAATTACTATCATTAAGTTTGAAAGCATTCCCGTGAGATGCGGGAGGATGAGAAGAAGGGGGGAAGATCAAGAGGGATCGGTTTGGCACGGATGAGGTGTGGACTCAAATACCACCCGCATCCGTAAAGGTGCCAGATGCAACCAACGTACGACCTAGGCGGTACAGGGGTCTATGAGAACCCTAAACCGTCATTACCCATTGACTATTCCAGCCAATAGTCAACTTAATTCACACCGAGAACGAACCATCGGCTCTCTTAAGGGCCACCATGGGGCAAGACATGATAGAACCTCCACGCGGTTTGCCCCGGGCAGTCTTCGGACTGGCGAATACTATCATTAAGTTGAATCTGCTATCAGTCAACTTGAACGTTGCAAATGAAGTTCGGTGTAATACTTCCTTTCGACGGGCGTTCCTGTAAAGGGCGGCGGTGAAACCCGTAGCTATGTATACCGCAAGTGACATTCGGCAATGGTCAATCTTGTTAAACCTCTCTGCGTCATGTTTGCAAGTGATTGCCTCTGTCTCAACGTAGTATGCATTCGCGCCAGGGCGACATTTAGCCAACTGTCGAAGGTTGCCTAAAACTTTCCATTGCATACGTTATGAGAACCATGAGTTCTACCTGTCTCTATCAATGAGACGAATTGATGAATGGAAAGAAATGGGCGGCATTGCGGACACTTCCACGCGCCTACACGCACATAACGAGCGCACTTCTCTCTTCCGTAGTCTAACAAGCTCTTTACACATGGATCGCAGTCGATTGCTATCCCTGTATCAGACGTGTAAGCTATCTCAATTTTATTTGACACTATTTCATCTACCATCATCGCCCATATGAAATGTTTTAAGATTTACAAGTTAGACTAAGCGTGCTACTATTTCCAAATGAAAAAGTATACATGGTTAAATCATCCACTGAAGCCCCATCCGTATTCTAACAAGCTCTTTACACATGGATCGCAGTCGATTGCTATCCCTGTATCAGAAGTGTAAGCCATCTTAATTTTATTTGACACTATTTCACCTACCATCATCGCCCATATGAAATGTTATGAGATTTACAAGTTAGACTAAGCGTGCTACTATTTCCAAATGAAAAAGTATACATCTCGTTGGATTGACAACAGTTGCTGTCATCGGATTGCCAATCCGAGCAAGATTATTGTGGACTCGGTCTTTGCTCCTCTAGCCTGACAAATTCCTCAAATAAATTTCGCGGCCTTAACTGCGGTCCGCGAGGAGAGCTGACTTGACTGTTCGGCGTCTGCATGATTGAAATGAAATGAAATGAGAGGCAGTGGTTTATATACCCCTATAACGCGACGCAACGTTCAAGTTGACTGATAGCAGATTCAACTTAATGATAGTATTCGCCAGTCCGAAGACTGCCCAGGGAAAACCGCGTGGAGGTTCTATCATGTCTTGCCCCTAGGTGGCCCTTAAGAGAGCCGATGGTTCGTTCTCGGGAGTGAATTGATGGGGTAGTGAAGGCGGGCAAAGATCTGCAATGAAAATGATATGTATTAGAATAGGATATACTATCTTATTTACTTTTCACTTACCAAAGTTTTAGAGCCATCCTTAGGTAGTCTCGCGCGCTTCTTAACAGAAAGAGCGTTTGTGGGGAGATGGCCGCGCATTCTCAGGCTGGCATGGAGACATTTTTGTTGGTTGGGATGACGCCGTTTATAGCAAATTATAGAGAGCACTCGTCCAGGACTTCGGTTGACGCTGAGT
This sequence comes from Prostheceraeus crozeri, assembly GCA_907163375.1. NCBI lineage: Eukaryota > Metazoa > Platyhelminthes > Polycladida > Euryleptidae > Prostheceraeus > Prostheceraeus crozeri. The sequence continues at coordinate 11,360 of CAJQUW010016873.1, read as the reverse complement.
ACTTCACCGTCCTAAATGATTATCCCGAATAGGGATCGTGAATATTCAACACAACCTATCCTCATTCACACGATTCCACTCATCCTCATGCGCTCCAAACTTCTACTAAACGCCCTAGCCTCTCATCACCCCGTCCGAGCCACAGTCCTCTCCAACTCAACATTCCTCGCCTGGCTCCGTACACACTCATCTCCTTCATTCATCTCCTCAAACTTCGCTTCTGCGCGATTCAGCTCATTAACTTCTCATCCGCAGCACTCGCTCTCTTCTCACAGTCATCATTTCTTCTCTTCCATACTCTTGCGTCCTTATTCTTCAAATCAAGTCACACTACTCCTCATTCGAAATATTCTCAATCCGCTACCTCCTTCGACTCAGTTCCTTCTTTTTCAACTCATCCAACTCCTTCACGACTTCTTCCTTCACCTTCTTCAAACTCTCATACTTATTCACCAACAAATCATGCGCCATCTGCTGCGATACATGCTTCTTCTCTTCATCCTTCAACCACCTTGCCGACTGCTTACGAATCCCACCACTCGTCACTTTTGGGGAAGATGAGCTCTGCGGGGGTGGGGGTGTCGGTGATGACAATGTTTGACAGCGCCGACGCTGCGCGTGCGCGTGCGCGAAGAGCTCAACTTCCTCACGAGCGCCACGCTTCCTCACACGCTCCCTATCTAAATCCACATCATCCTCATCATCACTCTCAAGCACTCTCTTTTCGTCTGTTCTTATCGCCCGGGGGGGATATATGTATATGGGGGTAAGGGGGGGGGGGGGAAAAACAAAAGGGGGGGGGTGGGGGGGGGGGGGGGGTTGGGGGGGGGGGGGATTGGGGGGGGGGGGGGGGGGGGGGGGGGGGGGGGGGGGGGGGGGTGGGTGGGTGGGGTTTTTTTTTTTTTGGGGGGGGGGGGGGGGGGTGTGGGGGGGGGGGGGGGGGGGGGTTTTTTTTTGTGGGGGGGGTTATTGAGATAAGAATTGATAATTAGGGAGAGAGAATTAGATGATGGAGATTTTATGGAGATATTATTGAGAATAATGGAAGAGAGAGAGTGAAATTATGGAGAGAAAAGAGAGATTAATGATAGGAGGTGATGAATTGTAAGGATATATTTAATAATAGTATTATGATTGATAGATGTATATTAAGAAGAAAGAAGAGATTATAACTTAAATCTCAGCCTCCAACGACGCAACTGCTCTCGCCAACTCATCATTCTCAACAACATTCTCAACAACATTCTCCACCTTGCCGTCTCGCTCTATCGCCAACATTCGCTCCCTCTCTTCAACAATCAACTGCGTGAATCGCAAGTCATTCACCAAACCTCCACTACAGTCAGCATGCACTCTGTAAAAACGCGCCTCATCCTCATCACCCTTCAACACTCTACACTTTACACACGCAACCCTATTCAGGATAATCATGTAAGTAAGTAAGTAAGTAAGTAAGTGTTTATTGAGTGATAAATAAAAATCTGACAAAACTATGTTTTTATACAATTTACATTGGAACCCTTTGAACAGAAAAGTTTGATGTGCGGTTTGAGAAAATTCACAAAAAAGCAAAAAAAATCAGTAAGTGTCATTTATAATCACAGAGGTGAATGGTACAAAGGATGTACGAGATCGTTCAGTTCTGACGAACGGTATGGATATGCTCCTTGAATATGAATGTCTTTTGGGGATGATGGCATTGAGAATGTGGTCTTCATCGTTTTCTATCGACAGGAATAGTTTCTTGCTTTGTGCGTATCTTCGTTTGATCAGTTCATTTTCAGAGCATTGACATTTTCTCTCATTGTTACGGTAAATGATCTTATGTGCCCGTTTATCAACAATATTTAAGCAATTGGATAGTGTCTTATTCAGACCAACAAAAACAGGACATGCGTATTCGAGTATGGAACGTATATAAGACGTATACAATAAATGCAGTTCATCGCTTGAAACAAATGGTCAAAGTTTTCTCAAAGCATAAAAGCGCTTATTAGCAATCTTTACAATTTTCTGTACATTTCTGTGTATTTTCTGTGGTCAGTGCCCGCCTTCTTCACATGCGCCTTGGCGTCCGCACTGAGATTTATTCGACCGCACACACACATTTTGATATGAAATTTACGATTCTTATCGTTTGCCATGCCTGAGATTTCTTGTTAACTGTAAGATAATGAAATTTGTATAAGTTTGGAATCATGTAGTACAGTCATATTCCTAAAGCATTACACTTAGTGAGGAATGATAGATTTGAGTGTAGCGAGTGGCACTCGATCCCGTCGACAGCCCGAAGGCCTTGTACTGATCACTAGGGAAGTGAGAGATCTTCCCCGATACCCGCTATTTACAGCTGAAGACATCATTGTCACTGCCCCGAAGTGGTAACAGCAACGCCGAGTCAAAGGTAGTGATCAGTAGCTGGGATCTAACCCCTCAAAGCTGCCTTAGACTTAGTTAAATTTCAAATCTGATAGCAGATTTGAACTCAGCATACTTGAAAACCTTAGTCTACATATTAAAACTTTGAAAAAAATGAAAATTAAGAATTTTTAAAAAATTCCGCATTTTACTACTCATACTACTTTTAAAAAAAATTTATCAGTAGTAAAGACACTATCAAACTCTATCACACAAACTTTGAAGTAAGAAGATAGCTTGCCTACTTCAAAAGATAGAGTCCTTTGAAACACCCGATATCGGGAGCTCAGAGCGACGACCGTCGCTTACCTCGTCTTTCGATGAAGTGATGAGACTTACGTTGTCGGGGGTTTATATATGCTCGGAAGAAAACTTAAAATGGCTCTATCTCCGAAAGTATTCATCGTAGCGACATGCGGTTTGTTGCAAACGATTTGTCTCATCATTTTCTATCATATGACACCTGAACCATTCTCATATGACCACGGGAAGTCGGTGCGTCAGCACATGTCCATGTAACATGCCACAAGTGAAAAAATTCCTAAGTGTGAGAGCTCCAGTGTGGTGAAAATTTTCAAAAATTTAAAACTTCCGAATTTCGAACTGGGACCTATACCAAAACATTTTTCATCAAATTTCACTGACCCCCCTCCCCCCTCGTTCGGAGAAATTTGATGAAAAATGTTTTGGTGTTTTGAAGGTCCCAGGTCGAAATGCCGGGGGGGGGGGGGGACACTTTGGAAAATTTTCAAAATTTTATCCCATACAAAGCCACTCTGACACTTAGGATTTTTTCAGGTGGGGGGGGGGGGGGGGGGGGGGGGGGGGGGGGGGGGGGGGGGGGGGGGGGGGGGCGGGGGGGGGGGGGGGGGGTAGAGGGGGTGGGGGGTTATGAGGGGGGGGTGGGGGTTGGGGAATCCGACCTAAAATCTTGTAACAGCTCTAACTTTTGAACGGCTGGTCCGATTGACTTGCGGCAAAAATGGCGTCAGCAGTTTTTTCTCCTCTTTCAAACGAGTAGCTGTAAGACAAAATCCGTTCACTAGAACCAAAGTTAGAAGATTGCTGTCCGGGGGGGTGGTGGGGGGGGGGGGGGGGGGGGGGGGGGGGGTGGTCGCTGGGGGGCGGGGGGGGGGGTGGGGGTGAGGTGGGGTGGGGGGGGGGTGGGGGGGGGGGGGGGGGGGGGGGGGGCGGGGGGGGGGGGGTCGGGGCGGGGGGTGGGGGGGGGGGCCGGGGGGGGGGCGGGGGGCCGGGGGGGGGGGGGGGGGGGGGGGGGGGGGGGGGGGGGCGGGGGGGGGGGGGGGGGGGGGGTGTGGGGGGGGGGGGGGGGGTTGGGGGTGGGGTAGGGGGGGGGTGGGGGGGGTGGGGGGGGAGGGGGGGTGGGGGGGGGGGCGGGGGGGGGGCGGGGGGGAGGGGCGGGGGGGGGTGGGGGGGGGGGGGGGAGGGGGGGGGGGGGGGGGGGGGTTCGGGGGTGGGGTGGGGGCGGGGGGCGGTGGGGGGGGGGGGGGGGGGGGGCGGGGGGGGTGGGGGGGGGGGGGGGGGGGGATGTGGGGGGGGGGGGCGGGGGCGGGGGGGTGGGGGTGGGGGAGCGGGGGGGGATGGGGGGGTGGGTGGGGGGGGAGGGGGGGAGGGGGTAGGGGGGGGGGGGGGGTGGGGGTGATGGGGGGGGGGGGGGCGGGGGTGGGGGGGTGGGGGGCGGGCGGTAGGTGGGGGGGGGGGGGGTAGGGGTAGGGGGGGGGTGGGGGGTGGGGGGGGGGGGGCGGGGGGGGGGGGGGGGGGGGGGGGGGGGGGGGGGGGGGGGGGGGGGGGGGGGGGTGGGTGGGGGGGGGGGGGGGGGGGGGGGGGGGGGGGGGGGGGGGGGGGGGGGGGGGGGGGGGGGTGGGGGGGGGGGGGGGGGGGGGGGGGGGGGGGGGGGGGGGGGGGGGGGGGGGGGGGGGGGGGGGGGGGGGGGGGGGGGGGGGGGGGGGGGGGGGGGGGGGGGGGGGGGGGGGGGGGGGGGGGGGGGGGGGCGGGGGGGGGGGGGGGGGGGGGGGGGGGGGGGGGGGGGGCTCAGTGAAATTTGATGAAAAATGTTTTGGTAAAGGTCCCAGGTCGAAATGACACACTTTGGAAAATTTTCAAAATTTTACCCATACAAAGCCACTCTGACACTTAGGATTTTTTCAGGTGAGCTACGACAGTCCACCCTCCCAACCTGGCCGGCACACCACGCCAACCTGGACAGCACATCACTGCGCGCTACGACGGCCGGCCAGAGGGGGGGGACGTCAGACTCGAAGCAACACGGCGGCACACCACGACCGACTCGACGGACAGGAGGGGGGGGGACGTCAGCGACGGCGGCCATCTTGCGCGGTCCAGAAGTGGAGTTTTACCTACTACTGCTCTCGAATGATGTATGGCACGTTATTGTTCGATGCGATTGGAAGACATGAGAATGGATTGAATTTCATCGAACTTTAGGTGGTCCGTTTTTTATGATCAGCTTTGTCCACCTTCTTCTCTGCGCTTGTAGCGGAACACCGCGCTCATCATTTGGATTATTGATTTCTATTTTGGTTTACTGAATGAATTCTATTACAGATTTTTGAGCTATAAATTTATTCATCTATGAGGAAAAAAAAGGAAGTGTACAAATGCAGAAACATCAGCTTGTTGGGTTCCCTCCAAACCAAACCTCTTTGCCGCCAAAAGATATTTTGGAGCAAAGCCCGAGCATTTGAGCCTGGAAGTTTCAATGCTCATCCGTCCAAAAACACCATACTCAACACTGTTTCTCAATGTCAAGGTGTTGGTTGACAGTCGCGAAGAATTGCTTTTGGAGACGATTCTCATGGTCTCATCACAGTGCGCGCAAACGGTGACTGCTAGAGGTATGCACTTCCATTTCAGGTCAGTGCACTTTCAGGTCAGCATCTGCGACAGATCTTCTGAGTGAGTCAAATTAAATGTCCCTATTTTTCAAGTGTTATAGATCAGTGACAGTCTAAACAATTTTTCAATGTGATGCATCATTATAAGCCTCTGATTGTGTCCAGCAATTTTCTGGTTATAAAAAGTTCATAGATATGTTGATTTTTTAGATATCTAATAGTAAAGAATCATTCCTAAAAAATCAAATATTCGGCTCAAAGAGCTATTTCAATACATTCTGTCATCTACTAAAAAGTGCGAACGCGACCAAAGTACTATGCACACCAGCTGCGAAAATGAAGGCATACGTCGAAGAAGAAAGTAAATCAAATGCTAGACATCACAGTTAACGCGACCTATTTCCATTCTTCGCTATAATTTTTCAGTATCTTTTCGGGATGAAGCAAGGGCTCGGCTCGTCGCAAAATGCTGTTCGATTTCAGGTTTCAATGACTGCTCCCCACAACACAATGCCTCCCGAAAATTTATCAGCTACTGCAACAAAAAAGGCTGAACGTCCCTTCGCATCTTCACTGGGTGGCCAAATAAAAGTCTTTTTCGAAAAATATTGTTCAAATGCAATTTGAGAACTGTCTAGGTATCGTGCTAAGTCGTGACTGGTGCCATGAGAGTCGCATTGATCTCCTCTTTCATTTGGCTACAATTTTGTCCCATTATGGGATCAGCATTGCTGCGCAATGTTGTGCAAAAGATGTGGGTCGCAATGTCTTTAAAAGGGCACAACATGGATGAAAGGGTCAATTAGTAATTGACTGAACACATCGAGTAGTTTCATAAACAGGCGAGTTCAAAAATGAGGAATTACTGAAACGCTTTTCCTGATGATGGTCAATTGTCAGAGGTAACTGTCCATAATTGAACAAGGTCTTGAACTTGTTCATTTTGCTTTATTTTGCATCTCAGCAGTGCTTGATATTGTGATACTACTTAATCATTGCTTGTGCACGTTGCGCCAGCGTCGAAGGTGAGAGAGATTTATGAACATCACTTGGTCATCGTGTGAGAGTGCCAAGAGCGCATTTGAGAGCGCGCTAGAGCGCTTACGGTGTCTCAGATGGAACAGAAGTGCATGTAGCACAGCGTTAAGTCGTTTATAAAACATGCTAATTTCATCGTCAAATGCTGTTATCAACAAAGGAGTGTTGCATCGTTACATTTCAAGTCAATTTTTATCGACTTTCATTGAACCTATGCTGCTCGAGGGCTAATGGTATTTGAAATCTTTGGAAAAGAAGATACCTGAAAATCACATACAAATGGCTGAATTTCATTTGAAGATTTGAGAATTAAATGAAAAAATCTGACTTAGAATTGCATAATATGAATATATGAATGTGAATTGCAATATCTGAATTTCATGTGCAATAGTCTAGATTCAATCCAAAAATAAGACTACGACACTCGTAATTTCCACTTAACTATGAACAAAGTGAAAAAGTGGAATCTCTACAACCTGGAACATTTAGTTGAACACTCCCGGGAACTTCAAAAGTTTAAAATAAAGTTAAGCCGCTTCTTACAAATTGTGAATTCTGTAGAAGAAAAAGGCCAATTATCTTCAATACGTGATTTACGTGATCACAATTAATTTTAAACCCAGAACAAATCTTAAATGTCAAAAAATGAAGCAACAAGTATGCTAATCCCTAGGAAGAGGAGCTAATTGTGATGTTTACTTTCTACTTGTAGCACGGATTAGTAGCTTCATAATCACCTTTTTGATATTTTGATATGGATGCCAGGTGTTTTTACTGCATTCAAGTGAAACTATACTTGAAATCTTGATGGTCAATCTAAAAACTCATTAAGAATATCTTGTTGCAGAAGCTTAAATTGTCCCCAAGTCAGAGTCTGTAATTTAACTGTACCAAAAAAAAAAAAAAAAGAAAATTTGAAACCAATTCAAAATGACGAAAAAGAATATCATTGTTGCATATGGGGTGGAGACTTTATTATCTTTGTTATATTTATCAAAACCCAGGATGAAATCGAAATTCAAACTATTAGGAATTATCAGCTAGTGACACTGAGTTTTGATAGTGAGTTGAAACTGCAAGAACATAGTTTTGCATTCTTTTTACACAAATTCCTGCAGATTTGCCACCACATTGGCATGTTTCGACCTTTTGACCTCTTCGGCCATGCACCAGGTTCGAACCATGACGTTGGAGATAAAGATTTCTCTCCAACAGCATGGCCATCGGCCATCTGATGAAAGGTGACAAAGTTAACAATCATTACGGCGGGCAAATAGAGGGCAATTTCATTAAGCATCAATTAATCGAACATTCGAATGAATTATGTTCAATCTGAACGGCTAGGCATAGCCCAAAGAAAATCTGACTTTTCGCTTTTCTAGAAGTTAATACAGTATTTATGCCGTTGTTAGTATGAATCTTCGTTGATAACGTTAAAGTTGATAAATAGAACGGCATTTCTCATTTCAAATAAATTTTATCATTGATTAACGACATCATCAATAGATCACATTTCTCAATGAAAAACGGCATGTCTCATGCAATCGAGATTTCTACCATTGTTAGGCGACTATTGGCACAAAACTGTGACTATCCAACAAAATTTTCCATAATTTTCTCTTCTAAGTATAATCATTTTGAAATGAAAGCCTATATCCTCCCCAAATAAAAATTATGGCCGAAAAGTTAAATTTATTCTATGGTATAAAAAATTAATCAAAGCAAAAGAATGCCCGACTATACATTCTAATTATAGCCCGAAAAAATCAAGTATCCATATTTTTTTATTATGGTGTATATTTATTAATGCAAAACTATATATACCACAAAGTTGGGACATGAATTGTCATTAATATCTTCTTGTCGAATACATCGAGGAATCAGCTGACGTGCTTTCTCCAGGAAGCTTGACAACCACCGCGGCAGTGATTTCGGATAGATTTTGTTCGAAAATTGAGCCAGTGTTGGCCAGTCGCATCTGGTGTTTCTGTCCGAATCATCTGGTCCTCGCACCTCTTCCAAAATTCCTCTTGATGGCTGCTTTTCCCAACACTAAAAGCATTTATCTGTAGAACTGGAATGGACACCAGCGTTTTTGTTGAGGACCAGTACGACCGATGATTTAGAACCGCAGATTAGATTGGTTTTAAGCTTATCACTTTGCTATACGTGCAAACTGATTCAAAACGATAAGCACATTCAGGAATTTTCCATACCTTGTTTTTAATACCTTGCAGAGATTAGGAAAAGATAGTCGTGCGCCTCTAGAGGATTACAGTTATTTTCCTTCAAATTGCTCCCGATTGCCACAATCTCCTTCAGACTCGAAGAATTCAGATCATCGCGCTAAAGTTTTCTCGATAATGTTGGGCCCTCATAATTAATTGAAAAGTTACCAGATGCACAAAAAACGTTCATAAACTTCTCTGTAAAACTTGACATCCGATCTGTGTCCTCTGCTGTGTGATCCGGTTGATAGCAGTCACTGAAACTTCTCACGAATTGCGTGTTGAATGTTGAACTGGCTGCGCGGTTTGTTCGATTGTTATGGTATTTAGTCAAGAGATTGTTCCATTTCATTACGTTACATGTTCCAAATCTTCCCTTTAGTCAAACGGATAACAGACGACCTGCTCTAATTATGTTTGCTGACACTTTTCGATCCATGAAGAGTCAGAAAAGAATGGACAAACAATTGAAGTAAAGGGATGCCTTCCATAATCGTGCTTCGTGCGTCACCATACAATAGCAACTTATGTGAATGGTGTATAAAGAAGTGCATTGATCTCATCGGCTTATTATCCTCTGAGTGTTAGCTTAAGCTACGCTTTGTCAACGTCAGACTGCCGCTTTTTGTTGAACACTCAGAGATAATGTGGCTGACAGCGAGATATCCTGCCGCGAGACAATGTTTTTTCAAGTTACATGTTCAAAATAAATCCTTAAAACAAATAATAGCGAGTAATATTCCTAAGATTCGTTTTTCCTCAAAGACCTCTCCTAAATTCCGATTTTCAAAATACCTTTATAATATAAAGAAAAAATGACAATAACATCTGAATAATTTACAAAACTCATGAGCGCTACCGGTGCTCAAGCCATTGTCCGCCACTGGTAGCCGCCATCGACTAGGCACACTTGTTTGGAGCGAGAGCTGCTGACGTCCTTCTTCCTAATATTCGCGCACGAGCTTCTTATTGTCATTTTCAATCTGTAGATTGTCCTGGCCTAAAACACAAAGAAATTGACAATTCTTAAGCTATAACTTCCAGTCCGTCTTGCATCGTATAAAATTCCATTTGTTTTATAGTAGACCCAGGTGCTTCCGAGTTTGATACACTTAATAACGTAATTGATCTACCATTCATGTAATCATTTTAAAACGAGTTTGTCATTTTTGTTAATTTTGATTGCAATTTTTAGGCAGGACATCTTCCTGAGAAGCAGGAAGCAATGTGACATTTCCTCGTAGCCGGTGGCTTGCCCGGAATCGCTTCTTAAAAATAATGAAAACGTCCATGACAACTGATGGTTGTTATTGCGGATAAGCAACAGACTATCCTGATTCACAAAAATGATATTCATAGACTTTATTAGACCTATAGGTACACTATGTTTTAATTTAATGAAAACATGAATTTAGCAGAGAAGATTGAATTGTGCTGGACAATTATCATATCCTATTCAAAAAACGACTTCTTGCTTCAATTGAATCTCCGAAAAATTACTAGCCGGTGTGCACATCAGTTACGTATATGATGTATTTTCGGTCATTCTTGCTAACTGTTTTAGTTTTCTCCGTAAATCATTTTCATCTCGTCAGATCAACGCTAATTGATCAGTTTTTGGCAGCCAGCCATTCTTCCAGAGTAGTGGTGGCGACATCTGCTGTAGAATCGGCGCAATAACTATTCAACAAAAGTCTCATTGAATTCAGCTCATAGACTTCTAAATTTCTCTGGACAGATAGGGTGACAAAATTTGAAAATCCATTTTCCCCCTCTCCATGATCAGACCAACCTACATTTGTGCTACAAAAGATCGAATTTTGCAAACTAATCGAGTGATGCGTCACTTTGGTCCACCTGGCCGGGCTCGATCCAGTTTCAGCCTCCCGATATCGGGTAGCACGGGTGCCCCCTCAGTCAGTTGCATCCAAATGGCTCTGGGCGATCCGAAGCCCATGTCTTCGTTAACGATCTGACATCCATGTCCACTCTTTGTCACAGATCTCTCAAATTGTTCTCCGTCCTTCCCATTCACCTGTCGACAGTTTCTGTTCCAAGACTGTTTTTGCAATGTTTATCCTCTGGTCTTCTGATCAAGTTGATAAATGACCATTTTAGAAATGAGACTCCTGTACGATTCAATCGAATGCAAAATACTAAGCAAATACAAGTATGCCGCTGCTGATGAAATGTACAATCAATTCATTCTTCTGCACAAGCTGATTTAGATGCATCGAGTTAGGTGAAAGTACTGCATCCCAACTAAACTATCCGTCTTGTGTAACCTTCACTCCATGAACCGACTTCAATGCCACCCTCGAAGACATAGATCATCACAGCAAGCAAAAGAAAAGTAAGAAATGAAAAAGCGTAATCTAAATGACATGCATTCAAAAATTTTCAATTCACCTAGAATGCTTCTCCAAGCTACTCAAAGCTGCGATCCGCTGGCTACATTTTTGTGCTGGCAATGTGCTACAAGTATACGTCCTGCAATGAAAACACATTCGAAGATATTTCCTGTTAGGACAATTATTGTCTCAAATCTGCAAGAAACCATTCCATCTGGTTTGTCACACTCCAAAAGATCATGGACGAAAAATGGCGATCGTGAGTTGAAATCACCCCTTCACATAATGCTGGCAACACGTTCTATAAAAATTCGAAATGCTTGAATGACAGTCTATTTGTAGTAAGTTACTCTAATTTAGGAACGCTGGCCTGAACATGTAGGAAGCCGATTTCAACCTATCTGTCCGAGAAATTTTAGGAAGTGCTAAGGTTCAGTATTATTTCATTTCCA
>CAJQUW010016872.1:0-122319 GCA_907163375.1 Prostheceraeus crozeri | reverse complement strand
AAGTTATTATAAATTATTATAAGTTATTGGAATAATATGGGAATAAGTGTTGCAGCATACTCTGAAGATCAGGACTTCGAGGCCGTGGGAAATGGCTGATGGAAGATCACAAACAACGATAATGATCAAAAATAGTCGGAAAGCAAATCGGAGAGTCGTGGAGCTGCCTCGTGTACATGTCTGCTGAGCGTAATTAAACAAAATTGCAGTTTATCACATTCATCTTATCGAAGCTTTGCCGATTTATTAATTTTTCATGTTAGGTTTTAAAACACTAACCTCACAGTGAGTGCGTTTTCTTTTTGTTTTCATAATTTGAAAATAATAAAGCAAGCGTGTTTTTGATATATAACAGACTGATTGAAATTGATGGTGGAAAAAATAGTAAAGAAGAGTTGCAAAATATTATCTTTGTTCAAAGTGGAGTCTTATTGTTTACAATACGTCGTGAAGTCAATTAGTTTATCATAAAAATTGGATATACTTTAGGGTTGTATAATTTATGATAGCAACAACAAATTGAAGAGGTTGGCTAAAGTAATAATTGGAGTGTGGTTGATTGCTCATGCCATGAAGAGTACTTAGTTTAATTTGTTATACACAAGTTCAGTTCATTGGGTACGTCTATTAATCAAAAATCATTTCGCATTATTGAAAATTTATGTGAACGATAGTTTTGTTGCTTTTGTAGGATGACTCCGAAATGCGCGATTGATAGGCATCATGAGGATTATCAAAATTCTGGTCTAATCGTACAGTGTGACTGCTCCAATTTCATCTCCAGAAATTCTAAATAATGACATAATCATTATGCACTCAAAGTGGACAAAACTTAATTTTCCAGATCTGCATCTATGAGATCGAAAATCAATCATCCGCATCCGATCCCCATCCGCAACAATTGTGAATTTTCGATGTGCATCCGCATCTGCATCTGCGCTGCATCCACACCAAATCCGCACCGAATCCACAATAGCAAAAGTCTTCGAAATTACATGTATTCTGCGATTCATTCAGATTCAGATAAACTTGACAGGTCCATTTGTGATTTAGAAGATTTTGCAGCTACAGTGGACTCGTGATATAAGAGACACCTTGGGACCAGTTGTTGTCATCGCTTATACCGAGAGATCGCTTATATTGAGAGTCGACTGTATAAGCTTTACGTCTAATAAACTAACAAATAAGCCCATGCAGAAGTACGAATAGCAAGCTATACTAGGCTATCTCTTCGGAACGGTTTTCTGCACATGAGCTGCTTCATAGAGTAAGCATATTAGGTAGAGTGGTAACTCCGCATTTATTAAATCCCAAATGTGTATACTGTACACTTTCGACTTTATTAAGTGAACTCAAGGGAGATACAATCGGAATTGTTCCAAAATGTGAGATATAAACATTTATGCAGTTTTGAAGAAATTACAACAGAATTGACTGATCATGACAGTAATGCAGAAAGAATGATGGTATTTCACAGGTTCTCCGTGTCATGACAGCCTTGGAAATTTAATGTTTGTTAAAGTAGCAATTCGATGGGTTCCTATTATTTTCGTGCTCAACCTCAAGAGTATTTTGTTAAGCGTGATCATGTCACAGGCAACCTGCCACTTGCAGAGCAAAATCATATAATCAAAGACAATGACTTCAATTAACTTTGAAAGATGTAAATGGTTCCACATCACTATTCAGATTCAAAAAATGAAACCTGAATTTAGTGAATCATGAAATCATGTCGGTGAAAATTGAATTAAAAACTTGAAATTTCAGCTAAGAAAGCACGAATAATATCCATAGAAATTGACAGCAATAAAACCTCTAGAATGGAAATTAAGGTTCATGCAATGCACAATAACGGCACATAAATCGCACGCATTTTCACTTAGATGCACCTGCCAACGTCTGTATCATTGGGTTAGAATCAGCCACATGAGTAAATCGAAGCTTTTCATTGGTTATTCATGCCCCAACTTAGTTCCCCCGGATGTGCCGCGACCTTGAGTCAATTTCCATTCTAGCGAACTTCAAATAAACAGTTTATTTCTATGATAATATCGCGACTTTTTCATGGAGACTTCCATTATAAAACGGATCATGAAATTCCCTTGATAATCAGCATAATTTCCGCTTAGTTAGGATGCTTTTCAGCAAATATTCATTCCCTTTGATATCCAACTTGCTTCATACTACTTATATAGGAGAGTCATCTCGGTAGTATATAAATTGGCAAATTTGACTTTTTCAAAAGTGCTCAAATAATTTTTTGGACCACGGGAACGTAATCTCCGCAAAAAAACTGAATCTTTTGATATAAAAATTTTCACTGTATACAGATACTTTTTTGAGTCGACACTCAACCCATATATCTCTACACTTTGAGCTGCTTCATTTCTGGTAGTGGTATACTCGAGCCGTTTTAAGCATTTTGAATTATCTAAGCATAAAGACGGCGACCATTGAACATAGAAATTTCATTTCGAAATCCAAGAAAGGTTCAAAACTAAAGTATTTATGCCACAATAAAAGAAATATAAAGTATAGATACAGGAGTTGCCAACGTATCGGGTCCTGACCCTTTTTCAAGGCACTTGACTATAAAAATTCTAAATGTTGATAGACTTGACTTGTTCACGTGGACATAACCTGGTATATGCACCCATGCCTACAGGCAGCCTCTTGATCAAACTGAATTTAGGAATCACTACTTATCACGGAGAATCCTCATAACAGACATTGCAGCACAGTAATTCTCACGTTACAGACTGTGTACCATCTTGTAGGTCTACATTTCATACATTATTTTATTCAGCTTATTTATTTTTATAGTTGGCATATTCAAAAGTAGGCCTACTGCATGCATGGATTAGAAATCCTACAAACCAAGCATGTCACACTTGCAACCGTTTTAAAATTCACCTGAAACCTCCTGCATTTCGAAGCCTAACCGAGCTTAGTTTTAAGCCTTTCTTTACGCCGATGTCACATTAATAAAATGCTATCTTTATCTATCCGAATATTTCCGAAATTTATCTAGTTGAATTATTACAACTACAAAGTCATTAGTGTCCCAGCACAGCCTATACTCACATGTAATGTATGCACTGCAAGTAGCGTGATGATATGGAAATTGCTTTAAATTCAGTCAAATTTGAGCATACTGCTGGTGCAGTTCAATTAAAATTGTGAGACTTGTTTGAGATCGCGTTACTTTCTTGTACTCAGTCAGCAAAATGTGGATCGTTCAATTTGTTTGATTAATTCTTTCATCCGCAACATTCAAAATCTACCTTTCAATTGTCTACCTTTGTACACACTCTATGTTGTGATTAATTTTCAGGATTTAGAAAAGTAAAGGATAGGTTGTTAACTTTTTAATTATTTTTTCATCTGTGTTTCGGCTAATAATTTGCCATAGTCATTATCAATAAAACTGTTTTTTATCAAAAGCACAGTTAGCCGAAATATATAACACATGAATAGCCAAACCATAGATGAAAAAGTTGATTAAAAAGTTAACAACTTCTACTCGGCTTTTCCAAATTCTGAAAACTAATCATGACAATTGGCGAACATGGCTTTTTAGCCCGTTTGCGACAGAGCGGCAAGGCTAGTTAAGGTCTATCGAATAGAAAATCCATGAATGCTATCCACTTTACTTTAAACCAGTAGAATCATAATTTGACTATTTTAATAGAGTTAGTTTCAGTAGCTGGATAGCAAAAGCACCATACGCATGTACAAAACATGTTAGTCCGGCAGCCAGAGCGAGTTTCTGCAGGGAACGAGGCCGAAAGTGAGACTTTCACAGAATGATGTACACCCTATGCCTACTACGAGTCAGCACGTCTGCCGAGTTCTAGTGAGTTCATCTTCTTGTCAGACAGGATCAAAGAAAAGCACATGTAAATCCAATGAGACGCAGATTGCAGTTTTCGGCTAAAATGACATTTAACAATGAGTCACAATTTTTGACATGGAATATCTTCAGGTCATTTCCTATTATGTGCATGTGCTATTATCATGATTCTGATCGACAATGCATGTGAGAATGTGGTTGAATGTGGAAAAATTGCTCAAAATGTTTGTGTTTACCGACATTGAGAGGCTCGCCAAATCTAAATGTGTTAAGCCTTATAGACAGAACATGAAAGGAAATGACCTGAAGATATTCCATGCCGAATACTAATGACTCTGGGCTTAGTACTTTTCATTTGATCAGAGAAAACATAGAAAATTTCATTTTAGCCGTAAACGGCAATCTGCGTCCCATTGGATTGTGTTTTTTTATGATCCTGTCTGACAAGAAGAGGAACTCATTAGAACTCGGCAGACGTGCTGACTCGTAGTAGGCATAGGTGTACATCATTCTGTGAAAGTCTCATTTTCGGCTTCATTCCCTGCAGAAACTCGTTCTGGCTGCCGGACTATGTGCATATGTAGCTATTTTATGATATATTCTGCACGCACTCTATCACAAACTGATTGCTTTAAGAATTCTCTAGGACCGTGTATTTAATGTATTTATTCTAACTGATGAAATTTTTGGTCGTTAATAGCATCTGTAGTCCACTTGTGACTATACAACTGATTCCAACTGCAATGAAATATAAGTGATTGCTGACCACAAATAATTTTAATTAATTGCTGTAATCAATAATTAGTTGCTGTAATCAAAATTACTTGATTGCTGAGCCCAATTCAATTGTAGTTGATTTCTGATAGCTCTGCAATTATTTTCTTTAAATAACTGCTACACCAAGATTATGATCGATACTGGCGCTTGAACTATCATGCAAACAACATGATGCATCAGAAAGATACATAAAGTAATAAACTAGCTATTTGCTTCAGTATTACTGGCAAAGGGAGAATAATTTGCACTGAGAAGGGAAAATGTTTTTGCAATTTGTTTCTATTTACATGTACAATATTTGGTAATAAATGTACATTATATTGTGCATAACTGATAAGAAGACATCGATGGATTTTTTGAAGAGAAATTTAAAAACTTATGTACTGTCTACAACGGAGTATCACAAGGGATTTGCATTCGATACTTAGGATTGAATACTTAACTAATCGACTTTGAGGACATAAACAACCCCTCTTTACCTGATCAACGTTTATTTCAGTCATTGGAGACATTTGACAAGAAGGATGAAAGCGTAATTTGACTTCACATAAAAAGACATTACATGTATGATTCTTTGTTATAAGCTAATAAAAATGGTCTTAGCTCTGCTTATCAGCAGCATCCACGCAGTAAGATGAAAGTTTCTTGCTTTCATAAGCTGAGATATAAAACACAAATTGAAAATAATAGCTTTGTACTATGAGATGGTGTTCCCAATGGAAATAGATATCACTATAGCCACTGTTTGTAAGCTCATCAATACAAGCGTCGAATAGGAAGCCGATAAGAACATGCTGCAGTAACAGTTTAATAGTAATCTGATATTCTTACATAGATAATTCAAATAATTTAATGTGCTTCGGTAACTCCTGCAACTTATGTGAAGCAACAATTGTTGGAAATCATCGATTTACAGTACTTAAACCATAATGTGCATTTACATGCAACAGTAAATCAGTAAATGCAGGCACTCGCAGCAAATCAATTAAGTGTGCATCAACTGTGTTGAAATAACAGCTGTATGCCTACACATTGAATTAAAAATTAGCTGTAATGCTTTAAATAACTTCTCATAAAATAGATACGAGCCTAATTCAGTTCACCATTTAGGTCCACGTGTCAATAAACCATCAGTTTCAGTGCCTCAAGTGATTTCGCACAAAGATTGTTGATGCATTCGGAAATAATGAATCCATGTGTTGAATGCACTGAACGTACTGCAATATAATTATGTTTATCATAAAAAATGTGCGTTCATAGCGTGATTTGAAACACGTACATGTAGGCCATAGTCAGATATCAGTAATGATAGATAGAATTAAGGGAACGGTAGTCTCTACCTATTGACAAAATAAGGCATCCTGCAATTTCTTAGGTCAAATTACAGTTTCAGAAGTTTTGAAAAAATTGTAAATAAATCTTTTTAGTAGTTGACTTGTTGTTATCCACTTAATCTCTTTGAAAAAACTTGCTTAAAGCTACATTTAAATTGAAATTAATCGAATGATCCCTAAAGCATCAGTGTTTCCTGCCATGATGCCTTTGTCAAGGCAAATCGATAAAGAATTCGATATTATTGAATGCATTGAAGGTGAAGGTAAACAACCTTTGAATTTCCTTGCAATTCAATTCATCAGGAACGACGTCTTAAGATTTCTAATCGAGATGTTGATTGAAGCATATGATCGAATGATTGAGCGCGAATTGAGACATTACATGTAGAATATACAAAATATTTGTATGTGATATCGAGCCTGTAGTTTGTTCTAAATAAAAGAAAATATATCCAATTTCTATCTGTCAGTAAAGACATTTCATTTTTCCGGAGACAGTCTCACTTGATATAGTCGACCGTTGGCAACAATAAACATATTGCAAGCAAGGAAACAGTGTCGATGACTCTATGTCTGGCTAAGGTATCGTTATGCTAGCATTCCATCAAAAGCTTTCGAAAGTAAAGAGCCATGCCTCCGCCGACGTGGGTGCTGATTCTGAACAGCTTTCAAAACAAATGTTTAATAAACAATTCATTACAAGTGTGTGCCTGCCCAACAAAAAGGGTTTCATCTACATGTACAGCAACACGAAATCTGTAATTGGGTATTTTCTAGAGTCAACCGGTCAAACCATCGGAAAGAATCTACGCATCAAATAAATTTAGATGTATTAATGGCATTAATGGTAAATGGAGCTGCTTTGTTCAGGTTGTGGTGACAACGAGCTACAAGCACTGGGGTGGACATACAGACAGTTATGATTTCTGCGAATTTTTTTGATTCACAAAGTTTTGGCTGGTTTCACCGGCCTATCGCAAGTAATATCAATGGTGTATTTATTCTACTAATGGAATGTAATGTAATCATGCCAATAATCTCAGTCTCAAATTTGCGTTTCCTTTTAATTAGAATGTCGAGGAAATACTTCGTTGCACTTTTTGACTATCAAAATATCAAATACAGAAAAAAAACAAACTAACCAAAAATAACTACATCTAGATGTAGTAAAATATGTGGGACAGGAATTTTCCCTGAATAAGAAAAACCAGGATGATGAAATTAAATG
This sequence comes from Prostheceraeus crozeri, assembly GCA_907163375.1. Taxonomy (NCBI): domain Eukaryota; kingdom Metazoa; phylum Platyhelminthes; order Polycladida; family Euryleptidae; genus Prostheceraeus; species Prostheceraeus crozeri. The sequence continues at coordinate 115,127 of CAJQUW010016872.1, read as the reverse complement.
GAAAATCTTGTGTTGTTGGAAAGCGTTCGGCAAGTACTCGGATACAGCCTATTAAAGAGTAGAGCTCCCAGGAATTCGAAGATCTTCAAAGCTTGTGCGATGCCCTGCATGACATACGCCGCTGGAACATGGACACTTAATAAAAGGATGGAGGAAAAGATAGCAGCAGCTCACCACAAGATGGAAAGACGCATGGAAAACATTAGATTGGAAGACAGAAAAACAAATGCATGGGTAAGACAGCAGACGGGCTTAATAGACTTGCTCATAACCATCAAGAAGGCGAAATGGAAGTGGGCTGGACATATATCCAGAATAAAAGACAATAGGTTGACTTACAACATCACTAATTGGTTCCCCATGGAATGGAAAAGACGCAAAGGAAGACCACCCACGAGATGAAGAGAAGACCTAGACGACCTCTGAGACGGTGTCGACTGAGGAAGGAAGGCAAAGGACAGGAGAATTTGGAGGATCCATGGCGAGGCCTATCTTCGGAAGTGGAGAACAAGCGTCTGATGATGATGAAATACGTGTATGTGATTCAAAGACACTACATTTTCGGTGCAGATTTTGCACATCTGTGACCGATATTCACATGTTCAGTTATTCACATTTCTAATTCTAGTACTGAGCAAGTCTGCTTAGATCACAACTTATAGGCCCACCACTACTTAGGTCACAATTCAATAGAAAGTGATTCTTTAAATTGCTAGCGCTTCATGTGTTGGACTCTTGTCAAGATTATCATCGCAGCCGAGCACTATATTCATTAAACTTTGTGTCATAATGGATTCTATCCAATAAGCAGTTGCGAGTGTGAAAACATGCGTGAGTAAATGCGATTAAATGCATTAATATTTGGTTTACGCTGTGTGCTAGGATGTAATTATTGCTATCTAATGTGAACTTCCTGGTCACTAGTCACAAAGTAGAAAGATCACATCTCCTACAGTATTCAGAAGCGTTTCATTGTTAAGCAATGTACTCGCCACGAGCAGATGAAATGGATATATCAACCTCTACAAGGCTGATAGCTATCGAGCGTCTGCAAAATGGAACAAGTCTCCGTCTGAAAGCACCATCTTCCTGTGAATGAGCTGTAGAAAAAACTTTCCTTAATGACAACGTTGAATTAATAAGTGGAAGACAAATTAATTAAATCTAGTTATTAAAATCGTCATTGCTCCACTATAGTCCGGCAGCCAGAACGAGTTTCTGCAGGGAACAAGGCCGAAAGTGAGACTTTCACAGAATGATGTACACCCTATGCCTACTACGAGTCAGCACGTCTGCCGAGTTCTAGTGAGTTCCTCTTCTTGTCAGACAGGATCAAAGAAAAGCACATGTAAATCCAATGAGGCGCAGATTGCAGTTTTTGGTTAAAATGAAATTTTGTTTGTTTTCTCTAATTAGACGAAAAGCACTAAGCCCAGAGTCATAATTTTTGACATGGAACATCTTCAGTTCCCTTGAGAAACTCGCTCTGGCTGCAGGATTATTATACAATTATACATTTCTATGACATCTGCATAAATGAAGACGATCAAATGACATCATCGCATTTGAATAAATATACGTCTTTTGATTTCACTAGTTAGCCTCACTAATGTCACTTTGAACATTAATCAATTAAAGTAAATGCAACATAAGCCGAGAACTGCCAATTTGCCTGATCTCCTCATTAGCCAGTCTACTTCTGATCATGTGAAAATGCCGGGGTGATTCTAAGTAATCTGAATTCCTGATCTTGCACAACAAAAATAATTATTTCATTGCATGCTCATCCATCAGTGTACATAGCGTCATTTCACCATCTCTTCATTCTGTAATTTCTATTATCTTCATGCAAATATTTGCTTTTCTGAGCTCTTGGTATATACCGGGTGATCCAAAAATAACCGAACCCAAAGCATAAGACATTTTGATATCTATTAATTCGCAATCTCGAAGATTGCTTTGCATGGTTCATCGCTCTCTATGAATGTCAATCAGTTCACAATGCACAAAATTGAGAGAGAAATCGATCAATTTCGCTTTCTATGAATATCTTGAATCTACAATGTATAAAATCTGAAACTAGATAGAGATCGATTGATTCATTCAAATATTAGAGACATGGAAAGTCGACTTACATTGACTACAGAAGAGCGTGTTTTTGTGATTAGACGGTATTATGAAAGTGGTCATAGCTACAAACATGTTCAAGATGACTGGGCTGATGAATTTCAGTCAGCGAAACCGTCCAAATCGACAATGCACGATCTTATTTCAAATTTCAACAATACTGGTTCAGTTGTGAACATAAAACAATCTGGCCGACCTGTATCTATGCGCACTGACGAAAACAAGGACTTGGTCGCTGCCGCTTTTACAGCCAGTCCCACAAAATCTATTCGCCGTGCTTCAGTGGAACTAAACATGTCATATGGGAGCGTGTAACGTACGCTAGTGGATATTGGCTTGAAGCCCTACAAACCACATTTGCTGCATAAGCTGAATGAAGACGATCCGGACAGACGCCTACAATTTTGTGAAACGTTCCTTAGCTTTACTGACATGTATCCGGATTTTGTGGACAGCATCTTGTGGTCAGATGAAACCACTTTCAAAACCAATGGACACGATAATCGACACAACTCCCTCTATTGGTGCGACACGAATCCATTCATCCATTCGAGATTCTACAGAAGGACGTTAATGCTCCTGGAATCACTGTTTGGTGCGGATTGTGTTCTTCTGGCCTTGTTGGACCATATTTCTTCGAAGGGACTGTTAGTGGTGAATCCTATTTGAAGTTGCTAAAGGAGCAGGTATGGCCAATCCTTTCTGAATGAGAGGATGTTCACAAACTATACTTTCAACAGGACGGACCCCCGCCTCATTACGCTTTGAAGGTTCGTGAGTGGTTGGATGAGCACTTCCCTGGGCGCTGGTTCGGTCGCCGTGGACCCGTCTAGTGGCCGGCCCGATCACCGGATCTGACCCCACCCGATTTCTTCTTGTGGGGGGTAATTAAAAATTCAGTTTATAGAAACCGCCAAAGATCAATCGCTGATCTGAGGACGTCAATCCAAAACGCTTGTGATCTTATTACTCCTGCACTCTGTGCAAAAGTCTGTCGCTGTGTTGTCTCAAGCTACGCGGAATGTGTCAAGGCTGAGGGCCACCATTTCGAACAGTTTAGAACATGAATGCACGTCATGTCTTCTGGGGTTCGGTTATTGATGTATTGACTAATTGCTTGTGACTATAAATACATGTGATGTTCACTATATTTTTTGCTTTATTTTGGGTTCGGTTATTTTTGGATCACACTGTATATTACTCAATTTACGATGCTGCAGTATAATGCATACAAATTCACATCAATTTTTCATTCTCTCCTAAAAAGTTGCCTGGAGAATTTTGATGATAGCTCTTAGCTTTTGAATTCCCGTTATCATCCAATAAGATAACACTGTATGTGCAGAAGACGCTGACTGCATGACTGATTTGTTCGAAAACTAAATGAACGGATGAAATTGTGAAGAGTTATGTACTCATTTCAGAGTGAGATATGAAAGACATATTGAATTGATGATTGTAGATGACTTGTCATTCCAGGGCAGCCGCAAGAAAAAAACATAAATTTAAATGTATTTGAGCTTTAAATGAAACTTCAGGTAATTGTGCATAAAATTTGATTTGCCCCGGAACTTGTCACACCTTTATATGCTTTGTTACTTAATAGAGACTGTCACACTGGAATTTATCCACTCATCTCCAACAGGATTTTTTGAAATTTAGTCACAAAGCTTTCCCATCAAATGATGAAAGTATAGCTCTTCCAAACTTAATGACATAAAAGTTTATTATTTCTAAGTTCTACTTTATGATAAAAATTAATTAATGATCGAAAAAATTTAACTTATACGCGTAGAAGCAAATTGATGGGAGACATGAAGTTTGGAAGCTCATTGTTCATGTAGCAATTATCATTCCACTTTCAGTTGAGATTGAACGACATTCTTATCCAAACGACTTAGAGGAAATACAGTTGCAGTCATCGGTTGACATGTTGTTGGTGGAAAGTTGGAAATTTTCCAATCTATCTGATGATGGTTGAATTGGCAAAATATAAAAGCGACTTTATTTAGACCTTGCGGATATAGTGGCTATAGAGTCTCTCAAAAATGATTGAATCTGAGGCATCAATGCATGTTTTTGTGCTCATGAAAATCAGATTTGTTCTCTTTGTATAACCATCAATTTCTACAAGACTAATCCATTGAAAAGACATTCAACGAAAATGTCAAGCCAATCGTCTGTCCGCAGCATCAAACTCGAGAGTGTAGAAAAAACTTTCTAGACTCTTTTCAGTTAAAGAAGGAGAAGATAGACAGCGATGTTATTGAAATGAAAATGAATGATTTGTACTTCAGAACTTCTTTTTTATCGAAGACATTCATTCATAAACGTGAAATCAAAGAAATCCGATACTGTAAATTTACAACAGGTCTACCGCTCCTTTGTACGTTCTTATATCTGTACGACACCCTAGCAGTAGTACCTACTACCATAGTACAGTGTAACACGTTTAACCCTCAGAGGCATGAGGGGGTCCAGTGGACCCCGGAGCCACATTCTTCTATCTAATTTCTTGCACTGAGGATATGTTAAGGCTCATGGCCATGTAGTCCGGCAGCTACAAAGAGTTTCTGCAGGGAATGAAGCCGAAAATGAGACTTTCAAAGAATGATGTACTCCCTATGCCTACTACGAACTCGCGAGTCTGCCGAGTTCTAGTGAGTTCCTCTTCTTGTCAGACAGGATCAAAGAAAAACACATGTAAATTCAATGGGACGCAGATTGCAGTTTTTGGTTAAAAAGAAATTTTGTTTGTTTTCTCTAATTAGGCGAAAAGTACAAAGTCCAGAGTCATAATTTTTGACATGGAATGGGGAAGTGATACAAATCGTGGGTTTTCTATACAAAACTTGGGTCTTCAATTAATATTGCATATATACTAATTAAGTCATAAAATTTTGATTTTTTGATTTTAATCTAAGGTAAATTACATGACAAGAGCATGAAGTTATTATTTTTTTTTATTGAAATTCCATTCAATTTACAGAATATTTCAAATAATAAATACTTGTGGTTATTAGCTATTTCATTTTGGGCCTGACAAAACCACGCATTGAAATGTTGTTGTATTTATTTTGTTACATTTATGCATTTTGAATTTTTATTTGCATTTTATACATTTCACATATTTTATATCCTGCAGCTATCTTCGCACCCTTAAACTGTCTTTGATAGCCGGCAGTTATACTCGTACAAAAATGAATTTATTCCAATTTCTTATTATAACTATGTTTAACCATACACTCAACACGCAGCTATAATATTTAGGTCTGTTTATATTTCTGAATGATGAAATGAAAACAATTGCTTTGTTATGAGCAATGTGTAATTCATTCATAATTACATCAAAGATCTTCAATTAATCAGCACATCAGTGTACATGAAAATAAAATTTTTGAGGAAAGTTTTATAAGCTATTGCCAATTACAGTTATTGCAATAAAAAATCGTTTCCCACTAATACCACACTTCTCATGGGCCTGATAGGAATTCTGGCCTTTCGAAGAATCTTTCTGTTGGCACAAAATACAGAAAATGCACATCGTTTACTTGATCCTACTCATTTATTGAAACTTGTGCTTGGGTTTTGGGTTTTGACCGAAATTTTGACCCAAAAATTGTATAAGTTTTTGCCCAACCTTGCCTACGATGACGGTTTCCCGCATGATTAACAATAGCTAGCCATATAATTTCTCTTTAAGTATAGAAGCATTTTTGATGAAGTAATGCACAAAACATCGCCTTTCTCCACCAGCCTGCGACTATTGCATGCCTCAGAAATTTGATTCTTTCTACAGTGTGATCCAGCAACATTGGCAGATCGGCACATAGCCAAGTCACTGAAATTGCCGTCAACAAACAGCTGCTGTCTCTTCTAGTCCTTCTACTTCTTAACTTAACTTAAATAGAGCAAGATTGAATTGATGAAACATGCAATATTTGCAAGTTCGTGACGCAAGGCGATATATTGAAAGTTATTTTATCAAAATGGTTTTATACATGAATAGAAATAATAAAATCGCGAATCTTCTGAAGTACATTTACAAGGCACCGGTAACTAAGCATTGTCGACCATTGGAAGACGCTATCTATTAACCCTCTTGCCATTAGGGTGTTTTGACAAACGCGCCCTGCTGCCCCCCCCTTGCTTACCGAAACTAAAGGTCCAAATTCAAAACATGATGCAACAAATGAACGCTCTTATGATGACGAGTCAGAATATCATCATTGGTTTGATAGTCAAGGTCACTGTAGAGGTCAAATATATGGTCAAGAGATGATTTTGTAAAAAAATCAAAAATTTAAATTTTGAATTCAAAATGTCGAAGTCTAAATAGAATCTACAAGGAAATTATCATTTTCTGTTCAAATTGACACGAGAACACTTTCTTTTATAAATTCGAATAGCTTTAATGTTAATATAAGGACACCTGAAAACATTCAAAGCAGATATAGTGTAGAATTTGACAAATATGTCGTTCATTCAAATTTCAAAAAATCTTATTGTGACGGAAATGTTAAGCTGATGTCATTCAAAATTAGTGGAAAGCTGTGAAATACGTAGAAAATAGTCTGTTTAAAATGTGGAGTTCGCATCCTCCTTCGTTGAGAAGCTAGATAAAATGTTCGGCAGGGGTAAGAGACATTGTCATGAAAGTAATTCCTTGTCTTGAGGGTCCCTGAAGTCATTGCTGGTTCTTGTAGCATTAAAGTTGCATTCAAAGAGCATTCGGCTTTGTCGACCCTCAGAAATGAGTCTAAGGCATGATCACAGCTAAAATCAGACGATAGACTGAATATCTTGCCATTTTGCAATATAGTTGTAAGCAATCCGCTGGAACATGTGATAAATTCAGAAAACTTAAGTAAACTTCATGCTTTTACTTCACTCATGCATGCAAGATGGGAAGCAAAGTTTTTGCGTCTGTCTAGGAAATTTGCAGTTTGCAATGTTTCGCAACCATAACAGACTGTTTACTTTTCGATATGTTTTAGCAAAATACATGAAATGAAGTATACATACTGAAGCCATGGATATATAAATACATCTCTCACGTTCTCATTGATGATAGATGCTTGCTCAAAAAGACAGAATGTCACGTTTAACAAGAGATCAACAGAATATTAATGATGAGTTGAGCGACTGTAGCGATGGATGAACTTGTGAGTATAAATATATCAAACATCAAGCATCACGTCAAGCAAATTACAAGTTATGAAGATTATTTATCGAATGACGCCCACTTTCCCATTGCGAAGTCTTCATGATAATTTTCAAAGAAGACAATTAGTGGTGTAGGGAGTGGAAGGTCAAGAAAGACGAGCAAATATCGAATGTAGACCAATGATCTTGTACAATGTGGTTAAAAAGTCGAGTGTCTTTAACCGATTAGAGACAGAAAATTTTCAGGAGTAGACGCTTTCTTTACAAGAAGAAAGATTTGTTTTCCAAGTACAATTTGCTGTCCTTCTAGACATTATAGGATGTTGCGAGTGGCAACTTTCATTTGATCACCTTTTTGGCCGTTCTGGTCGAAAATACTTCTGATCGAAATATTTCACTATTGGAACATTAACATTAGTGGGTGATGGGGACACCCCATTAGAACTGATTGAAGTCAATTCTCTATTCGTAGTCAGATAAGTAAGCTGTGTATGCGGACAGAGTAAATTTATTTATTGAATTGAAGACAGTATTCTCCGAAGGTGATTTCTGCACATAGATCTGGTCAACATAATCTAAAACTGCAATAAACTTTCGCAAAAAGTCCTTGAGCTTGGCCCCCTGGAAAGTCAAGACAGAAGCCCGATGTCCAAAGATTAAAAGGAACTGTTCTTTCGGCAGCAGATGTTGCTCTTTCAGATTATAAACCTTTTCAACCGTCTTGAGTGTCAAGAAGCTCTTATTTCAAACATGGTGCCTTCTCTTCTACGGTCCGGTCAGTTCTTAGTGCCATATTGTAGAACTACATTATGTCGAAACTCTTTCCTATCACGCGTGTGCATTATGCAGTCTAATGCATTTTTTTATTGAGATCACTGTGATGAACTTGAACGCTATTTCATGATTTACTTAATCCTTATGATCTAACTGATTTTTTTAATTCTGATTCATATTTATGACTTGAATACAATCTCTCTCTCCCTCTCAGGTTTGTGAAGTATTTTGAAAAGCCTTTTTTGAATCTGAATTTCGCCATCACATTTATTCTATAGACATCGAAGATTGTGTTGAAAATCCAAGTGCTATGCAAGCGCTACTTAGTCAAGGGACATTTAGCATAAGTAGAATGTGCGATCATTTGAACAAAGCAGTGTATTAAAGTTTTTTAAGAAAATTGGGATAAAGAAAATAAAAGTTTTTTCTGATTTTTTTCAAATGCAATTTGCGGGCTTGTTGTTACTCAATGTTGTCCCAAAAAAATGCGGGTCGATATGTTGCCAAATGAAAAGATATGAATGAAAAGGCTAAATAATTTGAGTGACATCAATTGCATTACTCCGCTGTTAATTCAATTTCAACTGAAACAATTGGTTTTTGAATTGATAAAGGTCACTCAGAAATAGCGCAATTTTGAAAGAATGGAATTTTCTCTTCACAAGAATCATCTCCAAAGGTCACGGCACTCATTTGACGAGTGATAAGAACTCCGTGAATTAATTGAATGTTATGCGAGTCACACCACGTGCCGCCTCATTTGTACGCTGTAATGTAAATGCATAAAAGCTGAGGACGAGAAAGGCATTTCCTTCATTCATTTTAGATGACGTGATAAAATTCGTCTTCAGTGTCAAGTCTCGATTTACACACATTCAAAGTGCTTTTCAGACTTGCCAACTTCTATTTCATCGCAATGAATAACATTTTCCTATTCTGCGCAATCACTTGTCTCTCATTCAAACTTATAAGAGATTATCAAGGTGAGCTTCGTATTGTTGAGATGAATCGTGCAATATGCGAATAGATGATAACGCGTTTTTTCTTCTGAACCGAATTGATGGAAATATGGAGAATTCATTCCTACATCACTTTTCTTTGTAATTCACTTGTGATACACTGAGAAATTGCATTGATGCGTCTGTCTCCTTTTTCCAATCACATACAGTTTTCTTTAAATTGGCGCTTTCAGTAGATCAAATAGATTTTCGTGTGTCTTACTGATGATGGCACAGCCACGAAAGTACAGTCTCTCAGCAGTTTGGTCGGGTTTTGCTATTATACATGCTCCTATAATATACAGTCGTGGCCAGTAGAGAGTGACCACCCCATGAAAACGGAGATTATTTCACAGTCAGTCATAGAACAAAGCAATCACCACAACCGAGGAATTACAGCGGCTACGTCGATATGTTCAGAAAAAAGAAGTTCTTGGTGGTGGTCACTCTCTACTGGCCACGATTGTAAAGTACGCCAACTCGATTATAATTTTTAATTGAATTTTTCCATCGTTTTATTATCTGCTGCCAAAAATATATGATGTGTAGCAAAAAGTAATATTTTTTATGGCCGTTTCAAGGCCAAAATATTGTCCAAAAATCAAATCGAAGAAGTGTCAAGCTTTTGACGGGACAAGACCATCTTTGTGCGATTTTGTGAACCACGTTTTGCATCAATTTGCAGTTTTCTTTACCATGTTAGACCATGCAGTCGGATTTCTACAATCTTTTGGACCAAACAGCAATGCCTTTGCACCGTACCTTCAATCAAATTTGATATTTCAACATCTGGTACTAAATACTGATAATTTTCTCTTCCTAATAACTGTAATTATTTTGTAAATAAGTTTGAATTTATCTGGATAAATATTTTTCGCACTCTTATCTCATACCATTTCAGAGCATGTAAATCTAATGAGATGAACTGAGTCATAAGCAGCTCTAATGTCTAATCTCCCAGGGGCGACCGCACAGAAACAGTTAGGCTGACAAATATCTAACAGTAAGATTCACCCATCGAAATTACCTTGTCACAAGCAACTCACTATCTAACAATGTTTCTGTGCCGTCGCCCCAGTTTGCTTTTATCAACTTCATGTACCTTAAACCGCAATTTCTTGATCAGAATATCTTATAAGTTTCTCCTTGTATGTTAAAGAAAAAATCACAGTGACAGAAGTCGAATGAAAGTGACCGACGACATCAATTCGGCATTGCAAAACATTATGAAATCCGGATCATCGGCTTATCTCCGCGAGAAATGTTAGACATCTCCTACTGTAATTAATCACTTGCCAAAATGAATTAAATGTTTATAATATTATCTGCTTAATTAAAGTTAAAAAATGGTCCAGAGCATTTGGTGCAGATTTTAGACCATTCAAGCTTCGAAGAAAATATAGTACAAAAAAGCTTTTATTGGTGCAGACTCATCATGGAATGCTGTAAGAATAATTTGGCAAAATGATTGCCCCTGAAAACGTAAAAGTACGAAGGACACAAAAACTGTATTTAATTTCCCAACCTAGAATTTATTCTTTGGAAGCTAAGTATCGAACCAGTACCGTCGATGACCAGAGCACAATGGAAGACAGGCTATGTATTCACTGTAATAGTTTGGGATGCGCGGATTCCTCTACAAAGACTTTTTGCTGCATGATTTAAACCTCTTGTGCGAATGAATTTCGAGATTATTTTCAATTTTTGACTGGTTCATCTGTGATTTCAATAAAGCAATTTTCCTAACTCATCCGAAGGAATATTGTATCACTGTGATTTTTTCTTAAATGAAGTAATGAAGTTCAAAATGGCTCAATCCTACGAATTAGATGATTAAAAATAAAGGATTACATTTTACTCTTCCATGCACTTATCTAAATTTCATTATTTCCGCTATTGAATGAACTTGCTCTCAATTTAGAGATTTTGTGTTTCTGTCAAATGTGCTCTCTGGTGAAACATATAATTTACGCTCATTAGTCAGATCACTACACAGCCAATTTACACAAAAGATACAGAAGTTCATCATGCCGTTGAACAAACTTCTCATATTTACTTTCTTCCGTGTGTGTGCACTTGTTGAAATAAATAACATGAATGCTTTGGGGAAGAACTGCATCAATCAGTATGAACTCAACAACAAGCTGAATAGCTAACATCAATAATTTAAATGTTTCTGTGATGATTTACAACAACCTTAATTATTCTCAGTCTAGCTCTTATGATAATTGTTTGTTAGTGATTCGTGATTATGTCGGAGGATTTTCCTTTTATCATAATTTAACATATGAAAGTGAGTCGCTCTTGCTTTATGCTCATGACAGTGACATTCTATAATCAGATGTTTCTCACAAAGCGAGTTTATCATTATTTTAATTACTTGTTCCCATGACATTGCTGTCTTTCTGCCTGGATCTCTTTTGCAATCAACTAGCAAATTTTGTGAATATTAGTAAATTTCTCAGCTATGATCACACATTGAACCATAATAATAATATCAATTCGTATTAGAAGTGTCACCAAAAGGAAAAATGATGTTTGGTGCTCACTATGAGAAGAATGTTTTATGGAACACACATAGACAACACATGTTTTAAGGATCTGATAAGGTTGTTTTAGAGATGTGTAAAATGCTGTACTAAAGCCAAAGGCTTGTGTAGATTTGGATGCATCGATGATGTGTAAAAACTGAGTTAGAGATAAAAGATGCGTACAAGGATGTGCTACATATGTGCTGAAGATGCGTCGGAGATAGGGAAAAATATTATTTGCCTCGAACCTTCAAAAAAGCCGTGAAATATTACACACTCTTTTTTTGGTCAGTCGACCAACAATCATCGATTTCGATAGCTCAAGGTGCATATTTTTGAAAAAAACATCATAGAATAGTTGGATTGTTGTGAGCTCTCGACCATTGTCTGATGCATTAAACATGCGAAAGGAATACAAACAGAGCACTCATTCAAAAATGACTACATCTCATCACGTGATATAAAAATACAGGCTTACAAGAGATGGTTTTGTCGAAAATACGCCTACTTTAAATTGCAAGGATTCCACTTGGAAATAGTACGTTTGGCCACATCGATTTCGATGTTTTGCAGCATCATTCCAAAAATACATCCGCAATAAGTATCAACATGATATATCTTCGTCCGTCGTTCAAAATTTGATAGTCAAAGATTATCAGAATCGAATTGCCGCAGACTGAGGCACAGCATCTGATGTAGCCCAGTTATTGATGACAGAAAACTGGGTTAACTGTTTTATGACATGCTAAGTTTTCGGAATCCCAATGTCTCGCACACGTTTGACAATGATTTACAAGATTATTCTCCCACAATGAAATTCGAAGCGCTAGAATCCATGGGTGCTTATAAAATATAAGTGTTCATATTTGCACTAATGTGTTCACCATGTGAGGCTTTTGGGAGCCATAAAAGCACACAATAATTCGTGTTTGACGACTTTTCCTGTTAAATAAATATTCTTGTCGCGACGAATACAAATACAGTCAATGAGGAATTTAAATCAACATCGCGTGTTGAACATGAACGAATATGAAATTTGACGATATTAATATCAAGAACACTTGCCTTAGTACTTAACACTAGATATTTCTTAGATTTCAAATCAAGATGCGCAAGATAAAAATCGTAGAGCTTTCAGCGCAAGAACTGTGCGCTGATTTTACTTTTCTTGCTGCACAATGCTAGAAATAGCGACTTAACTATTACACATGAAAGCTATGAAAATAGATTCATTTATAATCATAATAACAACTTTAGATACCACATTTCGGCAAAACTTTTGTCCATATACGTGTGAAGGGAAAATATGCTCTATACAAACAAGCAATTTATCTCTCAGTGATTATTTTTCGAAAAACGAATCGCACATTCCTCATCAAACCGAAGTATGGCCGACTTACTCGCACACACTGCACAACAAAGCAACAATTACTTCCGGAAAATGTTTTCGCAATGCTCTTCGGCAGACTATACTCTTCCGGGCATTGCTCTGCCGGCAATACTCTCTAAAGGGCAATGCTCCCCCGGCCATTACTCTTCCGAGCAATACTCTTCAGCGCACTATACTCTTCCTGGCATAACTCTTCGGTGGACAATACTCTTCCGGAACTAACTCTTCAGCGCACTATACTCTTCCGGTCAAAACGCTTCGGCGCACTATGCTCTTCGAGGCAATACTCTTCGGCGCACTATACACTTCCTGAACAAACTCTTCGGCGCACAATAATCTTCCGGGCAAAACTCTTCGGCGCACTATACTCTTCAGGGCAAAACTCTTCGGCGCACTATACTCTTCCGGGCAAAACTCTTCGGCGCACTATACTCTTCCGGGCAAAACTCTTCGGCGCACTATACTCTTCAGGGCAAAACTCTTCGGCGCACTATACTCTTCCGGGCAAAACTCTTCGGCGCACTATACTCTTCAGGGCAAAACTCTTCGGCGCACTATACTCTTCCGGGCAAAACTCTTCGGTGCACAATACTCTTCAGGGCAAAACTCTTCGGCGCACTATACTCTTCCGGGCATAACTCTTCGGCGCACTATACAATTCCGGAACTAACTCTTTGGCGCACAATAATCTTCCGGGCAAAACTCTTCGGCGCACTCTTCAGGGCAAAACTCTTCGGCGCACTATACTCTTCCGGGCATAACTCTTCGGCGAACAATACTCTTCCGGGCAAAACTCTTCGGCGCACAATAATCTTCCGGAACAAACTCTTCGGCGCACAATAATCTTCCGGGCAAAACTCTTCGGCGCACTATACTCTTCAGGGCAAAACTCTTCGGCGCACTATACTGTTCCGGGCAAAACTCTTCGGCACACAATACTCTTCCGGGCATAACTCTTCGGCACACAATACTCTTCCGGGCATAACTCTTCGGCGCACAATACTCTTCCGGGCATAACTCTTCGGCGCACTGTACTCTTCCGGAACTAACTCTTCGGCGCACAATACACGTAATCCTCCGGGCAATACTCTTCCGTGGACAATAATCTTTCGGGCAATACTCTTTGGCGGACAACACTCTTCCGGGCAATGCCCCTATACAGACAATAAGTCTTCCTGGCAATACTTAATGGCGGAAAACACTCTTCCGGGCAATACTCGTCGGAGGATGATGCTCTTCTGTGGCAATGCTCTTCGCATCAATTAGTCTCAACCCACGTGACTTGCATCAAGATGTTGCGGATAATTCACATGCACTCATCATGTATTGAATTGAGTCAATCAGAGTTTTAACCTCGAGCTCGACTACGATTTCAATATGATTGAAGCCTCTGTGATGTATTCATGTATGACGTGCAGAAGATTCTCTGAAATAGTAGCGGGATCCAATTATCTGTGAAGGAATCTGTCTTTACAAAGCGAAGAATCTTATGAATAAAGAAATCAAAAGCAGAATACACTTACAAGCTAGTCATTTTCTATTATGAGGAATGTATAAGTCAGCGAAAATTATGTGTCTCAACTATGAGATAGGTATTCACATTGTTTTTGATAATCATTAAGTTTGCAGAGTACCAGTTCGCCTGGGTATAGAATAGAAAGATGTCTTCCTCAGACTTGAACAAATTTAGCACTAAAATTCTTTGGCTCGTCGGTACGGCTCGGAATGGCCCAAACTATTTTCAAATGTCTATGATGACTGAACAAACTGTAGGACTGCATCACAGGCTGCACTGCGCTTGTGTATCCTGGCTTTGCCGATCTGTTATTGTATAGATATTTGAAGCTAGTTTGGGCTATTCCGAGCTGTACTGACGAGCCCTTGTAGGGTGAAACGCAGCGTCTACTTCTGCCAAGGAATTTTCGTGCTTAATTTGTTCAAGTCTCATGACATCTTTCTATACAGTAGTTTTCTTCGGATAATAAGTGAAAAATGCTTTATTGAAGATACGAAAGTTCACAAAGTGTGATCCTGATATCACGCTGCTTCTTTAAGGGTTGACGACAGAGACAATAATTAAATGACAAAACCGGAAAAGAACATCACGAGCGTGAATACAACTCATTGACCAAGAAATCTAATACTGCGCTGCATCAGATCAGTTTACTCATAGCGCTACGCTTGCGGAGTAAACCACGTGCCAGGATTCGACGGACCCTTTGACAGCGCAAGGCTGAGCATGAACGAAGATGTCGTGAGAATCAATATGTAAGCAGCCACCCTCCTCCTGCTTCACACAGCATCACTTAGAATGCTCTCATCCTGGCTGAAGCGACAACTTCAGAGCTGTATAGTTCTGTAGAAAAGGAATAGAGATCCGCATCATTGAGGCGGTACTCATGCGCATTTCCAAAACACCCCTGTGTTGACACAAATAGTTTACTTTAACCTGCGCTTTGATTCTTTGAATTTTTCCATAACTTATCTTGTAGATACTTCACTTTACTTATATATTTTATCAGTAACATATCACAATTTCATCACCATTTGTGTACACAGTGTCTGATGCAGCATGAAACTGGTGGTCTTGGTACGTAGGTTGTACTAGCATCCGTAATGTTATTTGCTATTTTTTTCATTTCAATTTCGTTTCTACCGTCAACTCCTAAAGTGGTAGCGTGAATTCAGCTTTTAATTTATTTCTAAACCTAATTTTTGGCTTTATATGAAGAACCGTATTTTGAATTTTGTAAATCGAATAGCGCACAAGCATAGTGTTTTCAAGTATTATCAAAAATGGGACTGAATCCTCTGCTGAACAACCTTCTTAGAGAAACATATCAGAATACCATGAGATGCGATGAAAACACAAGTGGCGCATGTAAACTAGTGAATATTTCTACTGAAAGAGTTCAAGCAATAGTTTTCAGAAAAAATTGGTTCATTCTCGGGTTCTGTGAATGCAATTCGTCGTTATTCTTCGGCAAAAATGCCATGAATTTCGAAAAAATGATT
Source organism: Prostheceraeus crozeri (assembly GCA_907163375.1). NCBI lineage: Eukaryota > Metazoa > Platyhelminthes > Polycladida > Euryleptidae > Prostheceraeus > Prostheceraeus crozeri. The sequence goes on along the minus strand of CAJQUW010016872.1, from coordinate 99,126 downwards.
GTGATTATTTCTCCCTGATCTTCATAAAACGTATCATATGCTGTGTCCTCAAAAATGTTATACTTGTGATCATCTACAAACTTATAAGAGAGCAATGCATTTTGAACCACGATGTTGCATGTCTAAATCGTGTATTTGACTTTACACTCTGACTCAAAGTGTTAACTTACTTTCCTCATTCAAGTTTTTGAAGTAATCGATTTTGCACACATCAAGGTGTACTCGAAGAAGCTTTATCTTTTATGTACTAACATCATGCTTGTCTGATGTTCAACTGGTCTAAACAAACATACGTGACTTGACAAATGAGTACATGTATACCTGAATATCTGCGATTTCATTCCACGTGAAGCTAAAATTGATTTATCCATGAGTCGGTATACGCAGTTTGCAAAGAGCAATAGAATACCCCACCAAAATGCGACAATTACAACATAGCACAGATGGTGACGGTGCCTAATCCCTCTAGATTAGGCTCTGTCTCCAGATGATAGCTATGATGTGTTTATGAATATATAGATTTTTTACATGCAAATGACTTGGTAGCTATCATCATCAATCTTTGATTCTTTGACTTGCCATGAGAAACATAGGCTGAAAGAACCTCCGTGGCTAAAATTAGAATTTGCAGAATTATCAATAGAACGACTGCTATATGAATCGGACCACTCTCAGAATTACAGTCCTTCTTCATATCTAATTCTTCATTTGTCGATCTTTTTAAAAATAATTGTTTTATAAACAACATGCAGGGCATAAGCACATAGTCGCGAGCAATAGTAAGTTCAGAGTGATATCAGGAATAGTCAGCAGGCCTAGTTCACATTCCTCAACATCAGCTCCCTATCATTCATACTCGACGAAGTAAATTTCGATAAACTAAAATAAGTATAGAAATATTATGGCATATTATGTGAATTTCCTCGGGTTTTTAATGCTTGAACAAAATCAAATAATATTTTCAAAAAGTATATTTCTGAAAGTTTGTTTTATGGTAATAGCGTATATGCAGCTTTCTGCAAAATTTAAAATTTAAATTTAAGAGATAATGGTGATAATGCATCGTTCAAATTATGCGTATTTCTAGGATGTTAGACTAATCCCAACCCACCCCACCGTCACTGATACATAGTCGTCAGTGACTGATGAATTGCGATGTTTACTTATGGTTGGTTTTGAGGTCTGTTAAATACTGTACAGCATTCAGCAAGCAACGAGAATTCACCGCAGTACTGTGTATACAAGCTAGAAAAATTTAGATTAAAAATTTATCTCTCAGGTGAGAATATTTATGCTCATATCATTCGAGCAGAAAATCTCAAGTTTCTGATTTACAAAGTGTGCTTCAGTTTGATCATGTACGAACTTTGTAGATGCTTTCAGAAATACACATTTGCCTTTGACTTTGCTATATTAATTTGACTATCATAAAAGGCAAAGAACGTAGGATGACGACATGGAATTCTTCTGATTTTATTGTTATGTAGAAATACGCATGTTTTATCATTTCTCATCAATCTAATTTTCATATTTACTAAATCATTTAGTCTCTTATCCATTCTTTGTCAACAATGTGAATGTTGTCACAAAAGAGATAATGAAATGAACATCGCAGAAAGAATTGCAAAGAAAGGAAGAGCTGACATTTCTTTCCGTGTACTTATGAGCAGACAGGGTAAGAGAAGCCATACAAGGGCGTAGAAGTGCCTTTCCATCAAATCATAAATTCATTGCCTCAGTTTTCCTATGACAGCAAAATCTAATTTCGCCGGATTCATCTGATGGGTATTGATGGTAAGTCTGTTTTTGGAAATCAGCGCGGACATTCCCCCTTTGCATTTACCTTCATCAAGTTATGTGCATGATAAAAAGCATAAGGTAATACCACCGGCGCTTCATGTCACAGTCAGACCGAAGGGCGGAAGTGTGCTCATCAAATACAGCGATTTAGACAGTAATGAGACTGAAGTAGGTTGAGGTAGTTCGATAGGACGTGCTTGCGGCTCATAGCGGACTTTAATGTCAGTTTGACGAGCTATAATCTGCAATCAACAGCATTGTGTACTTACCATGACTACATCGGTACAGTCGAATGGAAGTAGTAATATCAGGGAGATGATTTATTTTCAAACATGATAAGTACTCGCATTGTGTGCTGCCTGATAAATGTGTTTGACTCATCTCAGTAATAAAAGGAGCAATAAGAAGAGCGTGGAAGATAAGATCTCCTCGCATTTCTGTCCATTTCAATATTTTGTATAATTTGATTTCCATATTGAATTGGTTTTCAGATCACTTGACCAGCAGCCGAGTGATGGTCAAATCGGACGAGCAGCGTTTGATGGAACAGCTGTTATCAGGATATGACAAGAAAGTTCGCCCTGTAAGGAATTCATCTACACCGGTGGTTGTACAACTGGGAATTACATTAACTATGATCATGGATGTGGTGAGCTAAATTTTCTTCATCATTTACATCAATTGCGTCTGTCAAGTTTGAAGAAGTTGTTTGCATACAGCCACGCTACACCAGCAATTACCACAGTTTTCTTATATTTGTTACCGATGGAATTATACGAAGCAAATTATCAGCCAGATATCTTTATTGAAACAGTTTTCTCACTTCGTTATTTCTTGAATATGTAAATTAGCCCAACTTCATATTTGTATAAAGTCTGAGAAAGTTTTGACACAGAGATGCAATTCAAAACTCAACAGCAAGAGTAGTGGGCCTACATGATCATCCTGATGCTACCTTAGGAGTTTGTGAAGGATAGAGCGCATCTTGGAATCGATTTATGCACTCTTCATTGTTAATCAATCATAACATACAGCCTTCACTAAATTCGCCATGATGGGTCCATAGAAATTGATAACAATAAAACTTCTAGAGTGGATGTAAAGCTTCATGCAATACATAATAGTGGCAATAAAATCTCACGCATTTTCACTTAGATTTTCACACATTTTCAGTGGTTGGCAATGCTCAAAATTTAGTTCCCCCGGATGTGCCGCGACCTTGTGTCAATTTCAGATAAGTAATATATTTCTATGGACGGGCCATTATGCTGAGATAATGTTGCATATTGATGGTAAATTTGATTCGCTGCATGTATCTAACATTGAGTAGTTATTAATCAGTCCGGCCGCGCATGAGTTTCTGCAGGGAACGAGGCCGAATATGGGACTTTAACAGGATGACGTGCATCCTATGACTGGTATGAAATCTGCATATCGGCCGAGGTATATCGGGATCCTCTTCATGTCAGACAACAGCGAAGAAAACACAGTGTAGATCCAATGGGAAAAAGACTGAAGTTTTCGGTATCAGAGCTGTAGTTTTTGGCATTGAATGTCCTTTTACTTTATCATCCTCCATAAGAAGCTATTATCAGGCTTATGATCGGTGATGCTTGCAAAAATGTAGTTAAAAGCATGAAGTTCCAGGTAAAAATTTAATCATTGCAATATTCTTTGTATTATAAAATGTAAAATAAAACCGTTTGACGAACTTTTTTAACGATTATTATAAGTACGTCAAAACATTTTACATTTTATTAAAAATTAAACATTTATTAAACATTAAAAGATTTACATTTTATAAAACAAAGAACAATCGAATGATTTCTACAGAGCTGATCTTAAAAAACGGACAACCTAAATTTCGCTAAAATTCCATCGATCTCATGCCTTCCAATCGCATCGCACAACAACGTGTCATGCATCATTCATGAGCTTGCATTCTCAGCTTTAAAATGTGCTATGATAGAATTGCATCTGTTATTGGATTCGCTGAGCAGTGCTCAAAATATGAAAATCACTCAATTTTTATTTTTAATTCGGCATTTTTCTAAAGGACCACATGTGAGTATGATAATGAACCAGCCATGGGGAGAATGAGCGTTTTCTGAGCTATCTTTTGATATGCTGATCATCAAAATCGGTGAACTAATAAAAAGTCAGTGATATCGTGAAGTTACCACAAAATCATGACCTTTTTGGTTGAAAATGTTATATTCTCACTTTTTCATCAAAAATTTTGGCGTTTGGTGTCTTCAGAATCCTTGCGATGTGAGGAGTGCAAATATGTAAGTTACATTCATGTAAACTCAATAGTTCTTTTACAAACTTCTTCAATATTATATCTCATTTCCGCAAGAGTAAACAAACACCATGACAGGTGAGCGAAGGTTCAAAACAAGACAATTAGCGAAGGTATGTCTTTGCTCTTTCAAAGCACCTGCCGATTGCTTACTTTCATTTTTTGTGTATTTTTGGGGAAATGAGAAAAATATTGAAGAAGTTTGAAAAAGAACGATTGAACTCCTCACATCAAAAGAATTCTTAAGATAATAAAAAAGAACATTTTTGATGAAAAAGTGAGAGCATAACATTTCAACCAAAAAGGTCATGATTTTGTGATAACTTCACGATAAGTTCACCGATTTTGATGAACAGCACGTCAAAAGAGAGCTCAGAAAATGCTCATTCTCCCCGTGCCTGATTAATTATCATGCGCACGTTTTCATATTGAAAAATTGCAATTTATAAATTGAGTGATTTTCATATTTAGAGCACTGCTCAGCAAATCCAATAACGGATGCATCATAGCACATTTTAAAGCTGAGAATGCAAACACTCGAATGATATATGGCACATTGTTGTGCGATGCGATTAGAAGGCATGAGATCGATGGAATTTCAACGAAATTTAGGTTGTCCATTTTTTATGATCAGCCTTCACCACAACAAAATCAGCAAATGAAAATATCATTTAATTAAAACGCTTTTAATGCAATTACAATTGTTAAATAATTCTTAAAAAACTGTTCTGATCATAAATACTCAACTTGCGCTTTCTGTTGCATTGCTAGCATCTACTGCAGAATTCGCGAAATTCAGCATGTATGGTTTTAAAATTTTGAAAACCATCTTGAAGGTCGCCTGATTTTAGCATTGTGAAACGCTTGTGGTATCGGTCCATAAAATATTGAACATGATTCGGACCACTAGAGCCATGTTGGCTACTAACGTAATGCAATACTTTTCTGTTAGATAACATTCCGTTGATAATTTCTGACGTCACGCTAGGATTAGTCACGTTGGAAAGCGCAGCCTGGCAAGCGTAGATATCCCGTCAGTCTTGGAACATGTAGGACTCGACCAAGGAGATGGACGGAGACCCGGTGGCCTCACCATTTTCCCTTTAAAACTGGGAAATGTGTAGCTTGGGATGCCACCTGCTTGGATACTTACGTTGCCTCGCCAAGATCCGCAACATGCATTGCAGAAGAGCGGAAGATGAGGAAATACGAACAACTGGCTCATCAATATGTGTATTTGTCCCTGCTGCGGTTAAAACTTCCGGAATACGTGTAATTGGCGAAGTTGGATCGGCCTTCCTCAAAGATCTCGGCCGCCGCATTCCCAAGAATTCTGACGATTCCAGAGAATCAGCTTTGCCTTGCCAACGCGCTTCACTAGCAATTCTTGGCGGAAGTGCCGCTGCTAGCTGCGCCATCCCGCCGAACGGAATACACATGCAATGAATCCAGAATGACGAACTGAGATGTCCTTTGATGCTTGACTTCCTTTTTTAACTTCATCTCCACAATTTTTTGATAGTGAATGTTTCACTTTGTTACACGTGTAAATATAATAAATGACAGCTTCGTGCTGATAGGAATGATGATTGGATTTGAAATTTGCCAAGCATAAAAATGAGTTTTGAAGAAGCATTTTCCAATGCAATGTACATCCGATCCATCGGTTACTAAATACTCTTAATATCCAAATGTCATCTTCCATTTTCAGGATGAAAGGAATCAAGTTCTTACGACCAATATTTGGTTGGATCAGGTATGAATCATAGGATATACATTAAAGCATAACTTTAACGCTTTTTATATCGCAGCTAGACGATTGTCTTCCTCAATCGAGAATGCCTTCTTGGAAGTCATTTTCACACTATTTTGCTTTTTTATCTGTTGCACCAACTGGTATAAAAGACATGGGCCACTCTGAAATTTTTTTTCACAGAAAAACATGCATTAAACCAACAATGTCCAAACAATATTTTTCAAGCGCAGTTTTCGGGCTTTCCATGCGTCGCAAGAAGTTGGGAACGTGCCATTGGAAACACACTCATCTCTTTCTTCTGATCACTATTTTTGTCATTTCGGGGTCAAAGCTGACCCCGAAAAAACTGGTCCTAGAAATAAGCGGTGGACATAAGCGGGTTAAAAGGAAATATTTGAAATTCTTTAGTGTATCGCATATACGAAAATTGCTGAGTCAGTGTGCATTAAATCACTCCTAAATTCAAATCCTCATAATTATTACTAGCTCGAGCATAATATTCCATAAGTTTACCCGGTAAAATCTTTAAATGTCGCATTGTCAATGTCGAGAGCCTATTCCAAATGCATTCTGCACAATTTGCTGGTGAGATCCTATAGATACCCGACATTCCAAAATGGTAAAGGACTTGAACAGGCATGCACATTAAAAACAAGGCAACGTCGTGGACGTGTGTTCTCATGACAACAATACTTTAACAATGGCGACTTTCAGTGGTGGACAAGGGCTAGTAATCAGTTCTAAGTCAGAGTATTCTGTTACGATTTTTGTAGTTTCTAGCTGTTCAAGTAAGAAATCGCTCTGATAATATAGTGTCAAAGATGTCACCTAAAACCAGGAGCTTGCAGTTAACTTGCATGCTTCATAAGATACATGTAAGATCTGACAATATTGAAGCAAATCGGTGCCAAGCCGAGTTATTCCTCTGACAAATTGCTGTAGTCCCACGGACTTGATTAAAGTGAAAAATCAGATTTCTGTGTGAGATCTGTGGATTTCCGAACATCACAAATTTTCAAAATATAGTAAGATATTTTTTTTGCTCTTAAGCGTCCATACGTCATGGCCATAATAGAATTCTTGATTTCATATAATTGGATGCAACTTCAATTGTAGTCGTATTTTCCCTAAATTATTATTGTAAGGATGCTTGCACCCATGAACATAATGATATGAAATGCGCAAATGCCCAATGATATGCTTTTTATTGTTTATCTATCAACACTGAACAAAAACTTCTTTCAGCAATGGATTGATTATCGACTGAAATGGAACAAAAGTGAATATGGGGGACTGGAAACTATTCGTGTTCCTTGTGATTGTCTCTGGCTTCCTGATATTGTTCTTTATAACAGGTAGGATTTATCACTTCAAAAATAAATTAATGATTTCATGCAATGTAATATTCATATAATTCTTCTGTTGCTTTAAAAGCAGCGGTGTGTAATACATGGATTTATCGAGAGATGAAATCAGTTGTCGCCAATCCTTTTTATCTCATACCCATTTCTTATAATTTATTTGTGGAATCGCCCACCCACACAAGTAAATATGAATATGAGTTATTGAATTGCCCTGCACTTCGATGCAAAAAACAAACATCAGAGAAAGCGATAGATGCAAAATAGAGTCTTGCCAGTTTCTACTCTGCTATAGTTTCTTCCCGCTGAGCCAACTTCGTGAGTGCATCTCGAATATCTCCATTATTTGTGATCTCGAGCCGATTCTGTAATTTAGTGGGCAGAATAATGCTCTCAACAAGACGAGATTCAGGAAAAGCTTAACACAAATTCAACCACCTCAATGATTAGAGACATGGACATGAAGCTGAAATTGAAGAACATGTACACATGGCCTTTAAACCTCTTTGTTTGAATATGACTTAAGCCTCAAAGACATCAAGGTCAAACAGATTAAAGATCAAATAAGTCATCATAAAGATGCTGTGATGCAGGGATTTCATCTACAAAATCAATTAGAGAGATCATTGCCCACCAATCGAACATCGCTTTTCGTGTCACCTGCCGAGAGACGTGCGATCGCATACCCCTTACGTTGGCGACCACTGACTGTATTTTTCATTTTAATTGTGCGGAATTGACAATTAGTGACTAAGAAACTGACAAGTGGTGTGAAAAGAGATTGCTGCTTTAATGCATATATTGTGAAAGATGCAACGTCGTATATAAGGAAAATGATATATAAAAATTGCATAATTGTTGATCAAAGTTGTATTAATGATTATCTGAATCCTATGTCAAAATTTCAGCGTTCAATGCAGACCAAATCGTAAGGAAAAGTCAGTTTAAAGTTTGGCCCTAGACTGTTAGTAAGTAATATCTCACGTGTTGCAGCAGCAATAAATATTGCTATTCTTCGCTAATACCGCAAATATGCTTTAGCAAGTAATATCTCACATTTGCATTATTGGTTAATACTTCACATGTGAATTACACTTAAATGCAGCCTCTTCTTGGATTCAATTTATACTTGAAAGCATTTTGTCGATAGCAGAAGGAAGTTAAATGGCACTTGCCGAAATGGTTTCCATTTTCGGTACGAATCGTAATCTAGTCAGTTTTTGCTTCTCCTGAAAAGTTTGCAATTTGACACATAATACTGTAGGTATGAACCAATAGCCTTGAAATCACATACCAGATATTGTCGCGACAGCGATGATAATATGATTGAAAAATGATTACAAGGTGACTGCGTCGGAAATCTATGAACCACAAGGCTCTGCTATACGTCTTTGCTCCGTCGACTTTTTGCCAATTTCGTTATCAAAGCAGACAACAACAATGATAGCATCTTGTAGTTCTGCCAACTCTGCAGAGAACATTTATTAGGAATGTGACTGTCTACTGCTGTTCCGTCTCCATTGATGATTGGCAAGTCGAGTTCTCTGAGAAGTCCGACTTTGATGTGACTTGCCTTGTGTTTTGATGGAGAATATAGAGTTCTTGACCCGTATCAGATCTCTAGCGTTGCTGCAAGACAAAAGAGGATGGCATCTACAAGTTGGGGCAGCAATGTCTAACTCGATGAAGTTTCACATTCTCCCACTGTAATCCCTCTTTCGTTCATGGTTACACTAAAAGCTTTGCCTATACAGTTCGCAACAGCATCTCAGAGAATATTTGACCCATATCATTATACTGTTTAACTCTTTCAGTTTTCTAGAACTGAAGAGTAATTCAAAACGACAGCACATGCTGGAACTAAGTAAGCGAGCAAAAAGTAATTTGTAATACCCTACAGATTTAGGATAGAAGTCGTGCATCGCCTGTGGATTGCTGTGAATTCCATCAAAGTGCTTCGATTGCCAAGATACTTTCAGATTAGAAGAATTCAGTTCATAGCGCACATGTTTTCTCCCTAATGTTGGTCATTCCGATCATTACTAAAAAAAGATGCCATCCGTACGAAAATAGGTTCACCTGATGATTTTAGCATCCTTTTCTCGGCTTTCCGCATAGCATATACTGAATGTAGCAAGACAGTGATGTGTGTTTTGGTGTGTCTGAAGTGATATCACAAGACGAATGTCACTCACTCACTGGCCGGTGTCCAAAAGCTTATTGTTTGAAAGAGTGTGTGTCATTTCCAATACCTGGCAATATATGGATTATTTATTCGAGAAGCACTAAAAGAGCAAGTGATTCTGTGATGTGCCATTTCGATGTTAAGGACAGAGATACGATAGATACTTCCATTCTAGAAACCGAAGCCGCATGAATCTAATTCTGTGATTTGTACTCCTTTGTGCGCTTTTGATGCATTCCTTAACATTTTTGTATTGATGAAAACGTGCGAGTATCATTATTTTGACATTCTCTCTTGTCCCTACAGTGTTGATGATCATTCTCGTGGATATCATCAAGCTCTTGCAATGGTGTATCCTGAAGGAAAGGTATTTTGGCCTCCTATTGTTCGAAGTCGAAGCTCTTGCAAACTGGATATCACATACTTTCCCTTCGATGACCAAATTTGTCATATGAAGTTTGGTTCATGGGCATATGACGGTTTCCAGGTGAGTAAGACATTGTATTTTCGTTCTGTGGTGTTTCATATTAATGTACATACATGTGTCAGTCTGACAACGTTATTCAATAGGACTATATACAGAATGAATGATTGTGGCCGTAGCCACGGGGTATCCCCTCTGTTAATTTTTGTGCCCCCTCTGCTAAAATAGTTATCTATATGATCAATATACAATCAATAAAACGAATCTATCAAATCGTCGGAAGTGAGAAAAAATTGGAGGAGAATTGATTGATGGCTGGCGAGAACGGAATTCTTTGTCGACACAGATCCATTGTAGGAGAGAGACGACCATCTAGCCCAGGGGTGCGCAACCTTTTACATTTTTCGGCCGCCATTTCGAAGGCTGAAAGAATCACGGCCGCACTTAATATGTGTGCAAACAGCTAGGTCAATAGGCAATCCTTTTTATATTCCACCACTCAAATTAGCTTTGTCTGATGAATGACGCACTGAAAATCACATAAAGGCCTACTTCGTAAAGAATGAGTTTGCAAGTTAACCCATATACGACCGACGGTCATTTTTGACCAGAAAAGACTTAAGGTGTTCTACGCTTGACGTGTTATTAGCACTTGAAAAGTTGAAAGCATGTTTTTGAAAGGGCAACCGAAGGAGAAAACCCTTTACTAAGCTAGTGTAATAATTCATTCATCACAGGGACTTGATTCAGGCCATGTACTTGAAGCTTACGCGCGCGACCAATTCGAGCAAACTTCAATTGACCCTTTTTGTTTCTTTTAGCTGATGACTGTAGCCATGAATGCACATGAATGTTACTTCCCTAAAATATTCTATTCATGAGCTATCGAACTGCTTGGACGCCTTCATCGCCCTGCAGGCGCGCATTTTTCGAAGCAGCATGGGCATAAAGGTCTTCGACAGTGCTACTATAGTGACGGTTGTTTTTCGATTGCCTTGAACTCCAGAAATATTTGCAATATGCATGTACAATATTATTTTTCATTTAGGCCTACTTCTAATTGTCACGGCCGCAGGTTGCGCACCCCTGATCTAGCCAGTGTTGAACGTTTACATCGCAGTGCGTCTCATCTTTGTTGTTTATGTCGGAAATGTCCAGATTTTAACTACACATTCTGAAAGAAAAATCAAAGTACATTCTATCTAAATTCTTCAGGTTTATCATTATCAATCACGACAAAATATGACAGGCAGAATTAACAGAAATGTCATAATCGTATTAATTAAGAAAATCTACAGCATCTGCATATGTTTACTGACACTTCAAGATGTCGTCATCCTCTCCTACCACTTAGAATATACGTGGCCCATCCTTCATCCGCAAGATGACGGTTGGTTCTCGCTACAGAATTAGACTATGAGCTCGTCTGCTTGAAGAATTTGATTCTGTGGTTCCACAGAGATAAATTGGCTTGTCTGCGTTTTTTGGTCTACACATGACATTTTTAGTACTGATGGTCACGCATAGAACTAGTCCCGAGGAGCAGAAAGATCCATTTTCCATTGAACGTAATGCAAATTCAAGCCTGAATTCTGACGAACTGAATCATTGACACCGCATTGAACATGCACACTCAGTAAATTTAAATCGTGAGGAGTCGAACGATGTGAATAACTCTTTGTGAAGTGATCATGTACTGCAAGATCATACAATGATTTATTAATCAAACTTATATCATAGAAAAAGGCTTCATGCAGTCCTAAATCGTCTGATATACATCTGTCATAATGTAATACATTAAGAAAATTAAGCTACATCACATTCATAATGCTTTTTCTAATGATTCTGCAACTTGTAATTCCATTTGATCATTGTAAGAAAAGGTTAACACAATATATCGCCTACAGGAGTCTGCATTATCATGCAATACAGTCTTTCATTACATAATTAATTAATTTAAATAACAACAATCATTTAAACTACAAATACAGATGTTATCAATTCAGGATTGCAGTCTTCTCATGGCTGATGATGTTCACGTCAACTTTCTCTCCTTTGGGGGCCATGTCCCCCCCCCCCAACCGTAGATCAGATCTGGTTACAGGCCTGCCGTTGTAGGTAGTCGTTGTAGACCTCCCTAAATCTGCTGGTCTTTCTCTCTTCTCAATAGATAACCTACTGAGAATCACTTATCTGGACTTTAAAGGACGTCGCGGATCTCCTTAAAAGAGTGTTTCAACCGAAAACGCAACTTCTGGGCGAAAAGCTCTTGGCAAACAACATACACATGCATTCTCGCCTCAAATTTAGTGAACTCATTATTCAAGCACTATATTGGTTCATGATAATTCTTCCCTTAAAATTCACAAGTGCCTCATTTACAACAAAATACTCACCTGTTTCAATAAATGATCATCCCTGTAATTATGATGCATAAAAGAGTTTACAGTTTATAGACATTCACACCTAATTAAGAATATAGATACACGTATGTGTTTCATAGGTCTTGTCAAGTCACTATCTAAATTGATAATAACCCGACTTGTATAGTACGTAGCCCATTGTGGCCTATTGATTAAAATATAAAACTTGAATTGAAATAGCAGGTGAAGAATTCATAGTCAGAAATTAGTATTTTCACGCGCTGATGATAAATAATTGCAATTGATTGGTGATGCGAATTAACTGCAATTACTTGATTGCTATCAGCAAATAATTGCAATTAATTGATTGTCATATGAACATAATTGCAATTGATTGATTGACATATGTACATAATTGCAATTACTTGATGGGCATATGTACATAATTGCAATTGAGTGCAATGCAGCATTTGTACAAAATTGCAATTACTTGATGGTCATTTATACAAAATTGCAATTAATTGATTGCTTCCTGCTGTAATTCAAATTAATTGATTTCTTGCCCATTTCTATTTACAATTAATTTTTGATAACCTATGATGCATTATTTTAACAATTTCAATTATTTCAATGTTTGCTACTTAAAAATCTGAATGGGCCTGTGCACTGCAGCATTCCAGCTATTATAATACGGCTACGGAGACTTATTATAGTAAACATTCAAAATACGGGGGAAACTTGTCGCCTAAGTATCCTTATTGAAATAATGATTAATTGCTTCTAACGACACTACATGACGTGAGAACTGAAAGTGTTCCCGAAGACTGTCAAACAATAAAACTCATACAATACTTCACCTGACAAAGGAAACAGGCTGAATGTTTGATGATCATGCATGGCTATATTGTGGAATTCTCATTTCAAAATGAACTGCTCCTTCTACTGAAACCTTCACTAAAAATTAACTGCGAGGGTGAGTCAAAAATTATCCGCACTTTTATCAAAATTGTTTGTGCAGTACAATGTGTGCATGACAACTAAAAGTCTCGAGGAATTTGTGACGTTTTTAAAAACACATAATCATTACTTAAAATGCTTCATATATTGACGCACTTGTAGAAATATTTTTGTAGTCAGGATTGTGTGATAACTGACGAAGTTTGAAAAGGAACTATTAAACTGATTTGAATAAAACCTGCATATTCTTGCTCCTGACATCGCAGGGACGCCTAACACCAAGCACTAGCATCTTTGTTGAAGAAGTGAGAAAATGGCATTTTCAACCAATGGAGTCAAAATTCTCCGATAACTTTGTGACATCAGAATTTATTTCCTAGTCCATTGACTTCGATGAACAATGTACCGTTCAACTCCTCTTCTGATTCATTCAGCATTATTCTCACATGTTTTCATACTGAAAAATAACAATTTGTAAATTGACCGACTTTCACATTTTGAGCAGTGTGTAGCAAAATCAATAGCGGATATTAGTTTATCATGGCTCAATTGAAAACTGAGAATATGTTATCCTCCAATGATGCATGTCACATGTGTTGTGCGACACATTTGTAAGGCATGAGAATTGATTAAATTTCGACATCACTTAGATGGTCAGTTTTTTATGATGCTTTGTGCTCGTACATTGCAGTTGCTAAGCTGCTGTCTGACGAGTTGACAATGCTGCTGCACAATGACCAAGCAATTAGCATCCGAGAATTTTGATTGCAAATAAATTACTTGATTTCTATCACTGTATAGGCTGGACCAGGAGTAAGAAATGCGGATCTATCTGTCCTAACATTCACCAACCAATTCTACTTAATTTGTGCATTAAATATTGCGCATTTCGGTAGCGGCTGATGATTTTCTATTTGGATACATTTTGTGGATAGCCTTTGCAACAGCTTTATTTTCTCTCAGACCTCAAAATTTACCAATATAGTAGTGATTTGTCTGCCTTTTCTTACGCGGAAATGTTTCCCAATAAATGACATATTAAAGACTTCCTTTACAGCGCCAAAGCTGTGCCATGCTGCTGTCAAAGGTGTGTTGTACCTAACATGCCCATATCTTAGACCGTTGCATGTAAAATAATTTGGTCAACTTGTACAGGTTGGATTGGATATGAAGTTGAACTCACTTCTTTGATAGTTTGTGCTCAACCTCACATGTGTTTCAGAAAGCGTGTACGGAAATGCGACAAGTAAAATAATCACTCTAATGCAGTTCATGACAAAAATAAATGAATAATCTGCCGGAAGTTATAGGGAAAGTATCTCCATATGATCATGAATATTGAATTTGTTACAGGACAGATAGAGGATGCATTGACTCTCCGGGAAATAGAGATGTGAGCAATATTGTATGTCTAATAAATTTGAATGAATCATTTCATTCAAATCATATTTAATCAATACAAATTAATTTTATTGAATAAGCAATATTGGCTGTCCAAAAATGCTTATCTGTATGCTAGTTAGTCGCCGGCAACGTTTTCTAAAGCAAGAGCTAGCACACCTTCCCAGTGCCATCTTAGGTATGACCAATGACCATACAAGTGCAATTTTCGCCTGAAGCAAACCTCATGATGCAGTGTGCCAGCTATCCTACCCCCTGTTCCCGCGTGCCTGTTCTGATAAATGCATTTTGGTTATAAACGCTCATTTTACCACATATTTACGTCGACCAATGAATTTAACACTCATTGTAAAAAGCGGTTGAACTAAACGATATTACAACTGTGAAAGAAAGTTCGTTCTCTCTGAGACAAAGACATCGACTTATAATTCATCCCATTTTAGGCCGCTTCGAAGCCGGTGCTCTCTCTCTTGATGTCTTCTTTTTGGTCAATATTGACACAAATCGTGACTTAAAACTAAATATTAGTATTTATCCAGTAATTATGAAAGGTTTTATCTATTTTGACTCTCGACCTCAGTAGAAGATGAGCAATTCCACGCGACTGTCAACATTTAAGTCAAAAAATCAAATTGTCGGTCATTGATTGTAAACACACTCTTTCATATCAAAATTTCCCCAAAAATATCCGACTCTGATGTTGAATTTTACGTTTGAAGTCGATTTATAGCTGAATTTTTAAAATTTTCTTCGAAATTCATTTTTTAGGAATTTACATTAGCGTGAATTTCATTATGATTTTTTTGCACAAGAGAGTTAATTATATTTCTTTTCAACAGTAATGCTTTCAAATCAGGTCAAAAATCATAGAAAAATATGTAAAGATTCCATTCAATCTTTGATTTTTTTCTGAGAAATTTTACAATGCACAACACATGTGAAAAATATAGCGTTATTACGCTTCAAAGCGATTTTTTTATCTGTAGGATTACCTGTTGAGCCGAATGTGACATAATCTCATTTCCTAGCCTAGTATTGGTCACTTGTGATGGAACAACTGTGAAATTGATTTTCACTCGCTTCATAAATGCTACGTAGACTGTAACGTTATTACATTTCAAGCGTAATAACGTTGCACAAACTATATTTTATCATTGTAAACAGTTATCCAAGATATCAAAAGGAACCTCAACAGTATCGCAACATAAACTTATATAAATTGCAAATCATATCGTGGTGTATTTGACATCAATTTATCTAAAAAAAATAACTGGTCGCTTCTATGAATAACAGCGCTACATCGCACGTAAGAACAAAATTGCAATTATTTTGTAGTACAGTATCTAGAACAGCTTGGCATCAATTTAGTGGATAAAATAAATAAAGTATATCTATATGGTTCATATAGATACTCCAAAGGTAGTGTTTGCATGTTTCATCTGCTTTGCTATTCTTCATAAGTGAATTAAAGTCCGTCGTAGCAAAGTTGCACGATTTTCTAAGAAAATCGAGTTGTGGCCGCTCATGAGAAAATGTCTATGAATTGAAAAATTTGATCGAGACCATTATACCATATAAACAAAGTTGAAATCATATTAGTATCCTAGCTGTTTGAAATAAGTTCGTGGATTGCCCTAGCAGTGGCATGTGTTGCACAGTTTAAGTCACGGAGTCAAGTGAAAATAGTTCTCGTGCGAGATGGTCTTTAATGGTTTTGATAAAACTGTCCCCGGAAAAGTCTCAAGATAAAGTGCAAGTAACAGAGACGTTCTCAGCAACATTCGAAACCTATGCTTTTGCTAGCGGAAATTTAAGCGGAAAATTAATAGTCTCTGAGTTTGAAACAGGCACCTCCACTGGCAGTCAGCGGCTATTGGTTTTCCGACTAAAATTTTTACGGAAACATAGTTTTGATGCTGCTGAGACTTACCCTGGGACTGATTTATTGAAGCCGAATTTTAGGACCATATCGTGAAGTTGCATTTTGACAAGGAGCCAAAGTCACGCTTTGCCTTCAGATTGCCATCTCATTTGTCATGTGGTTATGATACTCAAACTGAGTGGGTAATTCTGCAAGTGTCCACGGAAAGGCAAGCTGTCCAAATCATGATTAAAAATATATGCGCTTTCTTGTATGTATGCATTTGTGACTTTTTGAGCTATAATCCACGCTGCTGAACTATCAACCGCATGTCAAGTCATTTCTCCTGAGGAAGCGAGTTGAAAGCTTGAGCTATAAACAGACCATCCTGCAGACAAGAGTCTTCGGGAAATCATACCTGTCTGAAAGAATGTTTCTTCCACAAAAAATGTAGTTTGAATGTAGGACGGCATCGGTGTTAAATCGTTGGATGGTCGACACAAGCTGTTTCGCAAACTTTTGGTGAGATAAGTTACTACCTGTGATCATGTAAGCATCATCCGAGGGTGAATATGCCGACGTAGCCGTTCTATAGTGTTCGTGCAGCACATTATTTGAAATTGATCAATCAAAGCTTGAATTTTGACAACTAGTTTTATTAATAATGTCGTGTAATACGCAGTAAATTACTGGTATCAATTGGAATATTTAGGGGTAGACTAAAACACATAAGCAGATAACAGATAACTCTCTCGCAAGTGTTATCTGGAAAAACTCCCCGAGATGAGCTCGAGCAAATGATAGAAAGAAACGGCGAGTTATGGAATCCTGATACCAGTGAATGCACTGTTCGAGAGATGCTGCTATCCATCGACCCAAAAAAGGCTCCAGGCAGTGATAACTTGGCTCCACGTTTAGTGACGGAGTCATCGTCGGTATTGGCTGGTCCTGTTGCCCATCTATTTTCAGAATCTATTATCCAGAAATCTGTTCCAAACCAATGGAAGGTGGCTAAGATACTCCCAATCCCTAAGAAAGCTCCAACAATCCACGACCTACGACCAATATCTCTTCTCCCCATCCTCTCAAAAATCCTGGAACGCTGCATCTTGAATTCAGTAAAACATCAACTGCTGCAGATGTCTGGCAGAAATCAATTCGCTTATAAGCCGAATTCCTCAACACTGCATGCTCAAGTATACGCTCACGATTTCATTACGCGCAATCTTGAGTTACCTCATATCAAGGGTGTTGCTATGTTGTCATTCGATCTGAGCCGAGCGTTCGATCGCATACAATATGATAAGCTATTTTCTACACTCCGTGGACACTTTCCAAGTAATTTTCTTGAATGGCTGATCGACTATTTTGACAATCGAAAACAAAGAGTGAAACTACAAGGAGAATACCTTAGTGACTGGAAAGACATTACCTCCGGAGTACCCCCAAGGTGCAGTGCTTTCAGCTTATCTCTTTGCAGCACACATGGGATCTCTAGCGCCTTAAAATGATGAAGATAACATGATTATCAAATACGCAGACGACATCGCCCTTTTTATCCCGTACATCAATGAATCATTTTTGAAAAATGCGATTGAAAATGAAATTGAAAACATTTCGCTCGAAGTGGAGCAAAGAAAAAGGTCTATTGTTGAATCATAAAAAGACAAAAATTATGATATTTCGAAAAAAGGCAAGCAACGATTCGGATTCAGTAAATTACTTTGATATTCCGCAAGTAGAATCTATAAAATTCCTCGGAGTTATCTTCCAAAGTAATCTGAAATGGGATCAGTACGTTACTCAGATATGCAAGTCCGCCAGTCAAAAAATCTATCTTTTTAAGAAATTTCGACGTATGCCGGTTGTAACTAAAAAAGAAGTAATGCAAGTTTATAAGGCACACATTCTTTCAATTCTCGAATATAACTCACCTCTACTTCTGGGAATGAACAAAGGGAATTCCTCCAAGCTCGAGAAAATTCGCAAACGTTGCCACAGAATAATCTGTTTTGTAACTTGCACTTGCACTTTGTTTCCTTCGCTTGAAAGCAGACGACAGAAGAGAAGTCTGAAGTTCTTCAATCAGCTTCGAAATCCCAAAAATTGCATTAATTCTATTTTTCCATCTGTACTGTCAAGAAGTGGTCACGTTCAACTACAGGCCTGTGCGACATCACGTCGGTCATCCTCTTTCATTCCTCGATGTTCCGTACTTTATAACAGACAGCTGTCAAGAAAGTTACTTATTTGATGTATTACTCTTAACTTTGTCTTAACTTAACTTAACATGACTTCATTTTGAAATGCATGATTTTCAGTATTGATAAATAAACAATTATTATTGTTATTACGTTTGACCTTAATTTTACTTTAACCATTTCATTTCGTCACAAATTCAACGTAGCAAAGTGCGTCAAGGTAACAAAGTTAAAAAAAACAAGCTAATGACTAGTTACTTTTCAATAGGTACAAAGTATGATTTAAAAGAAAATTTTTATATCCTAAAATGTCTAAAAATTTTAAAAATACTTACTAGAAGGACAAACAACGCTTCTCCTCTCCTCATGTGTAATGAATTGGCGAGTAAGTCGTTCTGTTCAAAATTATGTTTATCACTTATATATTGAAAAGATCCTATTTAACAGTCTGCCCATTCAGATGATAAGAGGACAGGTCTGTTTCCAATCAAAATACCAGATCTAGCTAACATCTAGCTAAAGAATCGCAAAGCAAATAAAGCTTGCAAACATTAATTTCAAGGAATCTGCTAGCCATTTTGTCCGGTAGATCGATGCCAACGTGGTAACACTTGCTACAAAAATGTTGTTGAAATGTAGTAAATGCGTGTGATGTAACGTTAATACGCATGGAATTGCTCAGATACATGTAATATGTACTTCTTCAATGATGATCAAACGTATATCAAATTCAAAGGCATAGGCTTGCATATCACATGTAAAATACGACTGCAGACCATAAAGTTGCAGAACAGTGCATTGACAAGAAAGCTGATTTGATACATTTCAAGCATGCCCTTCAAGTACTTTACTTGACACACTTGAGACTGTATGGCATCGTCCATAATCCACGTGGACAGAAGAGGGGGAGGGAGACTTTGCAGTGCTGTTCATTGTCTGTCCATGTGAAGGAGGGGGGAATTGGACGAGTCCGCGTGTTCTCTTAGACGGAAAATGCGACAATTATTGTTATACGTGTGTACAATAAATCTACTTTTTATCATTTTGCAATGATGAGCTTGAATCTTGATCAATGTCTGGTTTGAGATTTTGGAATGTCGCATTGTACCTAAAAATTGTATGTTATCTAGTCGACCGTGTTTTGTTGACAGTACTGTTGATTCAAGAACATTTGGAGAGGGTCCCTCCAGCTGTCCAGGCTGATTGGTTGGAGCAGTCTGTGGTTCGATGACTGAGTGAAACCACAGTGAAACTGTCATCGTACGAGTTCTATCTACACCACACACGCCCATCAACATGATGTGTGAGCTTGTGTGCAACTGTACATTTTGTGTGAAAGGAAATAGCGGCCAATTCATGAACAGAGATCGAAGGACAGTCGAATACTGTAAGCCGTATTATCGAATAATCCCGAAGAATGTAATTTAGCACTGTTGTATTTTCACTGTACTGTACACATTGGCCCATAAATGCAAATTAGCACAGTTGAATACATATCCACAATGAATATCAGTAATTATCCACTGTCCACAGGAGGCTAGGGGAGGGACCAGTGTCAATGAATTGTATGTACATTAGGGGGAAGGGAGCGGGCAAAAGATTCCATTGTCTGTCCACGCGGACTATTGACGATCCCTTATTGGTCTCAAAGCATTCAAGTCCGCAGGAAGCGATTCAGGGACATTGTTAACAACATGCTTTGAAGGATCACACCCAATTATCTCTATTCTGTGCTTAATGTACTAATCATAAAGTGCTTAAATTCGGGCATTTTATTTGTGTAGTTGAGTAACGTACTCTTGGAGTGAACTATCAGCTGATCTCACAGACAACTTGAATTTATTGATGGTGCTTCAACAAAGAAACACATTTTGCAAAATGTCAGTTTGTCATTTTGCTATGATTATTTCATTTTTTGCTCATTTTCACCACCTTTTCATCGCTTTTAAGTTGCAATCATGAGAGCTAGATCATTGTTTTCAATATAATTATTTACAAAGTGAGTGCTTTGGGATAGAATTTTTATTCAACCTGCAAAAGCCTAAATCTTTAGCAACAGAATTACTTCTACATATTTGAATTTCCGCATATTTGCAATGAAAAAATGAAAAACTTCCAAATTTGTATTTAATTTCTGAATTACTAGCTCCCTAAACCGTTGAATGAAGTACATGTACATCAATACATTTCTCTCCTCTCACAAAAAAGGTTTGGGAAATTAATCGCTATTATATTTAGGCTCTACGAAGGCGGTATTTGAAGATTGTTTCATTTTACTTGGCAATAATCACATGCTGGTTATAAAATTGCTCCACTTTGACTGTGATCTTGTCACAATTATTGTGGTTAAATTCTGATCAAATAATAAATAGGCCAAATGCCTAGAATGTCAAACGAAATGATTCAAACATGAGATAGATATTATATTAACATATAATATTATTTTCAGCTTGACGTCCATAAATTGAAAGAAGTGGTCGACACTCGAAATCTTGTACAGAATGGTGAATGGAACCTGCTGGGGTCACTGGTTCAACGGAACGTAAAACAATATCCTTGTTGTGCGGAGCCATATCCTGATATTACATTTTTTGTTCTAATGCAGCGTAGGTACGTATCTCAAGCAGTGACAGCATTTTCGTGAAACTGTTTTTGTGGGATTTAAGTATTTCAGTGAAAGTTGAGCATCAGTAAATATTATCAAATTCATTTTGTACATGAAAAATCAATAATCAGATTCCCCATGACATGTGTTGGCATGCACAAGACACACACCTACACTGTATATATCGCTGCTGGGAAATCAGAAGAAAGAAAGTAATTTGTCATCCACTGCGCTTACCTGTGTGCATTATGAAAGCTAAGATGCGAGCGAGCAACATATGGCTGCTGCCTTAGGTATTGAATTATCGTACACTAGGTGACATGCTACGCTCAATTACGCGCAATTCACGCGTAAACTACGCGTAATTACACATGACCCTAAACATTCGTGGCTATGCGTGACATTGCTGCAACATCTGTCGGCAGTCCTGTTACATAGACTTTGCGTCTCATGTGTCTGCGTGTATCAAAAGCTAAACAATGTGATAGGACCTCGATTTCATTTTCAGGGAAGACAGAACATGCTTAGCAGTTCAAGCGGCAACGGAGACAACCATAGACGACGCGTTAACTACAAACGCTCGCCCGCGCGTATTCACAAACATTCCCCATGTTTTAACAGCATCAGATCAAGTGATTTCTGACTCTTAGCGCATATGTACGCGCAAAAATTAATAGAATGTCTGCAACCACGGATGTTTGGGGTGTTCCGTAATTACGTGTGGCATGTCACTTAGTGTACTGCCAAAATTTTGTTGAATTATTGCGAAAAAGATTTTCCAACTCATCAAAGCTAGAAGTCTGAATTGAAGGGTTCAAAGTCCATCTAAATTATGTCTGTCACATGATAAGTTTTTATCACTCATATCGACAGGGGTCGACCGCACCCTCATCCCAGGTGCAACCACTGATGATGATGGCAGCTAGCATGGATAAAAGCGGTACATGATCATGTTATTGTGTAGCAAACCACGAATTCATTCAATACAATAACAGAACGAATTAGGAAACTGAATCTCTTCGTTCCTGTGTGTGACATTTGTGAAGATGAAGTGATGACAAGATGACAACTTTAAAGTCCTTCCTGTAATACTTCCTAGCACCGGATCTCAGTAGGAAATCCTTATTACCTTCAGTGCAATCAAGACCCTTCAAACCCTGAACAATTTTTTATGTCGTGACTGTGTCTAGTTCTCTTTTCTTAATTTTTTTGAAGTTTTCTGACAGCTTGTTCAGCTTCTAGACAGGAATATTCAAAGAGTGACTTGACAACTGAATAATAAATAATATCGAGCTGAAGGCTACGATAGCTTTACTGCTTTGAGTTCATGAAATTGCTAGTTTGGCCCTTTGAAGGCGTTTTTGATGATGGAGAGTTATGTAGATGTACTTTAGATACGTTGGTACGCGTTGTAGGCTACGCTTTGTTTCAGGCTGGTGATGAGAAAGCACATTATAACGATATCAGTGCAAAAAGTGAAGCTGTTCATATTTCAGTGCTATTCCAACTTTATGCAAATGCATACCACTGTTTTTAAATTTCATTTTCATGCCATTTCAATTTTCCATATTATTAATTTTTCCAGCTTATTCACTTTTAGTAAAGCAAGAATGCATTTCATATAAGTACTGTATAACTTTCAAGGATGCAGGGATGACTTCTGGACTTTTCGTGCTCCTGAAGCAAGAAAAGAACTTCAATGAATTTTTTCATCAATTTCTGTAATACTTTGTTCTCATTCTTAATTCCATTTATTCCGAAACGCAATGCCAACGTTTCGGGTCCTGACCCTTTCTCAAGGCAGTTAACTACAAAATGAGATGTTTCGATATGTGAATTGTTGAACCTCCAGTTGTCTCGTGACGTCTGTTCAATGAAGGTCTATGAAAATCAATGAGACGAGATTCCACTAAAATTGTTTCTACAGGACCACGCAAACACCTCAGCAAATCAATAGCAAAATCATCTATTGTATTATTCATACCGCAAATTTTATTTTGCTCTGACAACGCCCTGATACTATTTTTGTTCTTTATGCTTTTCTTATGTTCATTATATCTGTTATAAAAAGAACGTGTTGCTTTCCCTATGTATTTGGAATTGCATGTCTTGCAGGTAAATTGATATACGACACAGGAGATATCACAGTTATATTTTTCTGGAAGCTTATGGCAAACAATGCAGTTTTCATGTTTATCTACCGAGATTCTTTTTTCAGGGCGTGCTTCAACTTTTGTTACCAAAACTGACAAATCGTGCATCTAGTTTTTATTTTCGAATGAAATAATCAATTTTGCGAGTCAAGCTATCACTAATTAAGGGCAATTTAAGTGTGATCATTTTATAGTTAACTGCCTTGAGAAAGGGCCAGAACCAGAAAATGCTGGCAACTCTGTACCTATACTTTATTTTTCTTTTATTGTGGCATAAATACTTCGGGAGAGAATACTTTAGTTTTGAAAATTTCCTAAACAGTATGTATGTCTAATAGTCATTCGCTGGCTTGAATGTAGTTGGGTCGTTTTCGACCCACTCGGATGTAATGGGTCAACATGCATTTCAAAAATAGAGCAACTTTCATCAGCATTGTTTACTTGACATCAATAATTTTGTAAGCGAACGATTGTAATTTTTTTCATTCTTGAATCATTTCTAAATTTTCAAACTTCCATTACAGGAATTTGTATTACGTCTTCAATGTTATAATTCCTTGTCTGGTGTTGTCTTTGCTTACACTTGGTGGATTTTTTCTACCACCAAATTCAGGGGAGAAGGTGACACTCGGTTTAACTGTGCTTCTGGCATACTCAGTCTTCATGCTGTTGATTGCCGAAAACATGCCTCCAACAAGTGAATTCGCGCCTCTCATAGGTAAGATTCTTTATGTACATTGACATTTGTCCAATATTCCAAATGCTAGGATTGAGACTTCTGATATGCATTGAGTGTTAGTTTTATTTCAAATTGTGAATTGAAAGAATTAACATTTGTCTATAATCACATGAATTTAATTTAAATTTTCTATTTATAGCAATTCAATTATCACGTCTGCTACCCAAAAGGAGGACTCAAATTCTAGTATCATGCAGTTTGTAAAGCTATTCTTCAGACATACTGTGCTGCATTTCTGCTGATTGTGACAACATGGAAGCAAATTTTTGTAATTGAGATTAATAAGAAATGAATCTACTAAGAGCGAGTGAGCGTCATGCAATATTTTAACTATTCCTGAATGCGATGCACGAATTTCATATTAAATGTAGTTTGATCGCATAAGTCAAGAATGCTCACTACTGCCATTAATGCCAAATATTTATTGTCGCGGTAATTTCGAAAAGGGTTTGAAAGACATGCTTTTTACAATACTTAACATGTAAAACGAAAACAAATTATGTTTTAGTTTTAGGAATTTTATTTATTCTTAATTTTTGATTTTACAATCATCTGCATACGTAATTTAAGGAAACTTCCAATTTATCGGTCATTATTGCAAACATCACCGACAAAAACTATGTTGCCTTAATTCAAAAAGGATTCTTGCACCACCCATTGATGCAAAATACATTTTACTACTCATAGTTGCACTACTGGAATCACAGCACTACAGAAATACGCGTGGAAAAATGAGCACCTTTGGCATGAACTTTTCACAGTGCAGCTCATCTTTTAGTGATAGGATGTGTCAGACAGGCATCTAACACAAAAGTATTCGGCTAATTAGCATATAAAGTAGCATTTTACTTTTTTAATTAACCTACAGATTTTCCTAATTAACCTTTGCTCCGTTGAATCTTTTCCGATCGTGCTACGCTGGAGGGGACGGCTCCCCCCTCAAGATCAACTAAGCTAAACAGAACAACCAATTCAGAATAAGAGCACAACATCTAAAGAGAAAGACAACGATTAAGTCAATAAAAGACACCAACACCCTTGATTCCCCGACCGCACTCACCTGACCCGACAGGAATTGAACAGAAGCCCGCGGTGGAGACGAGATCTCACCTTCTTCACCAGGCCACACTGATGGTGCAACAGGAATCAGGAATTGCACCGGGTAAAGATCGCGCGGATCCCGGATCCAGCGAAGAGCGTTTATGATGAGATGTTGATGGTCATTAATGCTGTGGAAAATTCTATTTAACGGTAGAAGTTATAAAAGTTATAGAACCTCAAACTTGTTTTTCTCGTTACTCACTTATAGTTGGGAGTGGCAGCCAAGAATGCGAATATAAATCTTTATAGAAATGTTTTATCCAGGAATGTCTGTAGCTCGGTATGGAATGACCATGTATGAATGTACAAAAAAATGATGAAGTAACTTTTCATGCTTCGTTCATTCTAATTATCATGTTACCGTTGTAGACTTGTAACCACTGCACCCACTTTACTATTCCACACCGAGGAATGAATGGATATCCGTGAACTCCAAAGTTAATAACATAAAGAACTATCCATTGTGCTTCTCCAGACATATGGTATTGATCCGACTACCTTATACTTACAATGAACAATAGCTGTAATTATTAATAAGCCTAATAGTTGATATGTGTATATTAGCTAAATAAACACAAATGAAAGCAGGTTTGCTGTCTTTTCTTTATTTTAATTAAATACACTTGTTTATCGTTATTGAAATTGTGTTTTGATTGACAATCATGGTAAATATATAGACCTAAGCTTAATTAATTCAGTTTCAGTTATCATGTATTAAGAAAGAGTACGCATTTCTCTAAGCTCGGTCTCAATTGTAATACCGATATTTTAGATGCTTATAATTATCTATTGATATTTAGTTCGGATAACTTGTAAAAAACGATTATGACAACTGATAACCCGAGTGACAGGTGAAGTTGGCGATAGCAAAATCCTTGGATTACAAGATCTCATAATTAGTATGCTTTTATGTATTATGAAACGCATAATTTAAACTTTAACTCAGAAACCAGACTATCCTATGTTTCATGATAATGAAAACGAACTGCATGCAATTTAATCACTTTTGATAATAGGATCCGGGATCCGGGTGCTTGCGAAAATCCGGGTATTTGCAATCCCTGACAGGAATGCTAGTGAAGGCAGTATTCATCTTCAAGTGATATTGACATCTTACTGTCATATTATTATTGACATAATGCTACCAGCATTCATGTTGCACCGAGACAGCATGTCAGCATATCATTCGACTACGTCACACAGTAGATTGACAACAGGTACATTGAATATCTGAGGAGAATGACAATTATTAAGTCAATAAAAGACTCCAACAACACCTAGTGAAGACAGTACGAGCTCTTCTCCACCGCGGACTTCGGCTACATACTTGTGTCTGGCGAGTGCGGTCGGGGAATCAAAGGTCTCTTTTATTAACTTAATCGCTATCATTATATTTAGATATTCTATATACTACGGCAGACCTTTGTTGTCAAAAGTACAATATAATTCAGACACGAGAAAATCAATTTTGGCTTCTGCGTTTTCATAGTCAGAGATTTTCATTGTACAAATAGCATTTTAAAATTTGTATTTGGGTAAATCCAATTTAATCCACAACATTTGACGAAAATGTGTCTTTGATTTCTAAAATCCATATTTCTGAACCGATTTCAATAGTTTTTTTTAATCGAACCGTAAAGATCTCATCTATTATGGTATGGTTTTTAAAAAGTCACAAAGCCAAGACCTTCTTCACAAGTTGCCGTTTTTTGCCGAAAAAAGACCAAAAAAGGATGTCCAAAGTTGCAGTACTCTCAGTTCAACACGGATTTTCGATTAGATACATTCAAATACACCCACTAATATTTATATCATCTGAAAGAAGAAGATCAGCTCTTTAAGACAGTCTAATTTTAAATATTGTAATCAATATTAATCATTGAATTTTCACTGGGTTTCCATTGTCCAATGAAAAAAATGTCCTCTGACCGAGACGTTTTCTGTCCTCTGACCGAGGTACCTTTTCTCGAAGAATATTGATTCTTCCATTAAACGTTTTGCACCAAACGAATCCTCTAGTGTGCTAGTTTATACATCCGTAAAGAAAATTCAGTTTGATGCCGTTACAAGTGTGCAATATTGATTTAAAAATATTTTTATCCGTTTTTTCGACCAGAGAATTTGAATATTCCCAAAAATTTCATATGGATGCTGAAACCAGAAATTTTGCCAGGAATCGATGAAATTTCACAGCATAGGAGGGATCCATGCTCTTAACAATCTATGCAAAAGAAATTTTTCATTTATATCAATTAACCCTCTCAAAATCTCCAAAAGCCACGAAAATGTCCTCTGAACGAGACCCTAAAAAATCTCGGTCAGAGGACAACGTTGAAATTGAAGATCTCGCGGTCAGAGTACAAATTAAGGGTCTCGGTCTAAAGACATGATAATGTATGCAATTACATTTAGATCACTTCGTTTTACGCGTTCAAGTATTCGTCCAAAGTTCCCGCAGTCTCATGAACCGAAATGCACAAACCGAAGAGTTTCCTGTTCGACATCAATTTGTCCTCTGACCGAGTCCTTAAAAATCTCGGTCAGAGGACAAGGTGGGTCACGGTCAATGGACATTATATGCAATACATTACATTTTGGTCACTTCGCTTTACGCATGCAAGCATTCATCCTATGTTCCCAGTTTCATCAGCAACCCAAATGCAGAAGCCGAAGAGTTTCCTATTCGACATCTATCTGACCGAGATCAATTTGTCCTCTGACCGAGATGTAGAAAAAATGGCTTTTTAAAAGTGCTAGATTTCTATGGAAAGTTTTTATTTGGTGTGGTCGCCGCTAAGATTTTCGTGTTCAGCGTAAAAAAATGAGTATATGTGCAAATTTTCACGGAAATCTGAGACCCAAAGTTGAAAAGACAGAAATGTTGTGGAATAAATTGGATTTACCCATTTGATTGTTTTGGAAAATTTTCGCTTCTTTGGCCACTATTTTAAAAATTAACATCATGGAGAGTATATGGCTGCTATCTTTGACACATAATCCTAAAGAAATCTGGCTATTCAATTCATGCTTACTATCTGAATACAACTCGGCAAATCACAAAGAGTTTCATTAAATTCTGGC
The DNA here is from genome assembly GCA_907163375.1 of Prostheceraeus crozeri. Lineage (NCBI taxonomy): Eukaryota > Metazoa > Platyhelminthes > Polycladida > Euryleptidae > Prostheceraeus > Prostheceraeus crozeri. The sequence goes on along the minus strand of CAJQUW010016872.1, from coordinate 70,836 downwards.
GAAATTATCAATGTAGTCTATTTCCAGTTCACGTAAGAGCTGATTAAATGAGAATATGAAGTCACAGGGATAAATAAACTGTATTCTTTGAGAAGGTAGAATTTTTTTTAACATACTTCAATTACTAACACATTTATAGGTGGCATGAGTAAGGTAATCGCAATTCGGACAGCTGGTATATCATTGGTATAAAGTCATATCATCGATTTATTTCATTTTCAATCTTATAAAATGCAGTAATATATAGCCAAAACCATCACACTTTACGGCAACTAAAATCAAAGATGTTCAATATTTTGCGGATGATGTGCTTACTTTTGAATCAATTTCATTCACTTATTTGACCATCCATTCGGCCAAATTCAAAAATATTTCTACATCTTATCGCAAATACGCAAAACTAGGCTGCTGTGAAGCGCAGCGATGTTCAATGCACTTCAGGAACTAGAGCAAAATTTCGCTCCCAACAAGGCAAGGGTTAATCTTCTTCTTCTCTTTCAAAATATTGAAGAGAAAATGGTAAATGATCTCAAAAGCATCATCATTACTGCATATCAAACTGACCTTGCTTTTATTTCAGGAGTTTACCTCACAGTGGTTATGGCCCTGACATCACTGTCAGTGATCTTCGCTGTCGCTGTCCTAAATCTTCACTACAGGGGCAATGCGGGAACTACTCCTCCTCGCCTCATTATGCATTTTTGCCGCCATTATCTTCGTCGTGTCGTTTGTTTGGGAGACGATTTTTCTCCAAGGCAACCTTCAGCCTTCCCATCGTCTCCTTCATCTTCTTCCTCAGCCAGTCATCCACTATTTCCAAGTCGCAGGGCAACACGTGTACAGGATCAGGATACTGTTGACCTTGATAGAAAGACTAGTATCATTAACATGGGCTTCAGACCTCATGTTCCCGGACTTCCGAGGTTTCGCCGCAGTGATAAACGAAAACAAGGCGGACCGGCTGACTCTATTCCTCTGTCAATTGATGGTCATCGACGAAATGGAAGTATCATGAGTAATCATTGTTATGAGAGACACCAAGAAAGTCCAATCACAGAACAGCCCGTCACAAGTTCTGAATATAATAGACTCTTAGCGGATCAGTGCGATATGATGAGACTTTTAGAGGACATGGTCGATCGACAGCAGAGGGCAGAGGCAGAATATGAAAGAATTCGAGAGTGGCATTTTCTAGCTTTGGTGGCAGATAGGTGTTTATTTATCGTCTTTGGTATTGTGACTGTTACATCCACCATGTGGTTACTGGTCTTCCAACCAATGACCAAACATACCCAGCACCTTCATTTTGCAGCCAATAAATCTAGCATCACTCCTGTGTGAAAAGGAGACATGTCGTAATTCTAATTACTCTTCTTGCTCGACAAGAAAATTATTAAAAGAAAATAATGAGCATTTTTGATGTTTTTCGATTGTTACAGTCGTAGCTTTGTTCAATCCATTCTGCATAAATTAATAGGTCAATGAGGGTTGTTATACTCAGCCTTGCTCCCAAATAGTACGTTCTATGTTAGGCACTATGGAAGCGATTGCTTTGAGGCCTGTGATGACTAAAAAAACTAGCATTCTGCATGGCATTTTGATGATTAAATAAAGAATTTTCATGGCCTACACTTGTTGTACAAATAGCCACTTGCACAGAGACTTGTCGAGCCTTGCTTGATACTGTTTGCATAGACGAAACCCATCGCTTGCTGCTTTGCTCAGTAAAAGTCGTCATAAACTATTGGGAGAGATTTTTGATAATTTTCATCTCAATATGAATGACCTCCCGTGCAGACGAGTTAGCCCATACACAGCCACTATTTAGCAATTGTTTGTAGGTAATTGCCAATGTCATTCCTCCGGCTAAATAAGAACGGTGCTCTATGAAATGCCACTTTCATAATATATTTTCTCAATTAGACAAGCTCTGTGTTGAACTTTCATGAAAAATAGAGCTATGCACAGAAAATGAAGTTTCATAGAAATAGAGAAATAACATACTTTGAATTCCAGCGCTTCGACTTTCAAATAAACTGCATGACCATGTAAATGTTTTGTATTTTGCTGGACATGAAAGTTGGTATTTGATGCTGCGTCGTGGCCTAATAGTGGTTTTCCAGAAACTATCATTTAACACAACACACCGCTGGCATGAACCAGACATTGCGTTTTTCACGTCGTGGGATCTATGAAATTAATTTTCTTTATCTAATAGATTTCGACGGGAGCAGGATTTCATGACCAAGAAGAACGTAGTTTCAGTTCACTCCCAGTTTTTATTGCCAGGGAATTTCTTTTATACATACCGAGGTACCCGACCTTTCCAGCCAATTTCTCTTTCTTGATCATGGCAATTAAATATACACATCATGCATATATAAAAAAATTGACGAAACGTATGTGTCAAAAATTGAACATTCACAGGCATAAATTGTCACCGGTCAATTGGGGATATCCTTCTTGTATTCACGATGCATTGTTCAATGACCATAACCATGAGCAGGTGGCTGGAAAGCAGTGGGTCTGCATACTTCAGACTATCTTTGATGCCTCAAGAGGCCATTTCCTGTTGAAATGTTTATGAAGATTAAAGCAGATATGTATGCAGGTAAGTTTGTTGAAATCAGATTGACGACATGAAGCATCTCACGGCAAAATTACGATTTTGATTTTTCTTTCGATGACAAAGACGTCAGCTACATGTAGCTGGCTAGATGTTGTGGTCTGCGGCATTACTCTTATACAGAGTAATTAGATATGTAATATGAAGTAATTATTTTGATTATGACTGATGAAATATTAAAAAAATAGCTAAATAACGTCGTCGAATGACGATTTGCAGGAGGCAATTTAATAAAATCAGATTAGGTACCCTAACACTTTTCTTGATTTAGTAGACAACTTACTTGAAAACTAATTGGCATTGATTTGTTCAGATGTATACGAGTATCTCAAAATAATGACGAAAAATTAAATTTTTGACTGCATATCAGAATATCATCCACTGCAAAAAATTTGAAAATCGGTGTAATCAGATTTTTGAACAAAAATCTTTCACAAATATAGAAGCATGGATCAATGAGCATGAATTAGTGGCCTCATTTTTCGATCTTCCAATTTTTGCTGTGATGTTTACATCAGAAAAATTGCATTCTCCGTTCCTTAAGAATATTAAGACTGATTACATAGTGTCAAGTATGTTTAACCTTTTGAGCCCCCAGGACAAATATGCGATACTGCTCCAATTGCCCATGACGTGCGTCATTCGCTGATAATTAACTGCAACTCCCTAGATGCTGAGTGAACAATTGGACAATAATACAGCGATGACGTGCAGTACTACACTATGGGTATAGTTGCGGCAGTGCTGCCCATCACTGCTAGTCGAGCACTTATGTAAGTGCCCACACGTCATCAGGTCCCAAGTGGTTAATGATCGAGAAAAAAGTCTGTAAATGTGAATGGATTTTGAAAAATCATTTTAAGTTGATCCGGAATGGTGAAAAAGTGAAACGTTGTAATCTTCTCTCCAGAAACAGGCGGATATCATTCTAAAATATGTTAACTTTTTCATGTCTCTTGATTCAAATTGAATCTCTCTTGTTAGAGATGGAATCTATTTCTCTTGTTCGTATTTAAGAGTAAAACGGTGCATCAGATTCTTGTCATAACCAATGAATTTCTGATCATGCTAGTGCTCCACAAAGGGCACAGAAGCCTGCTTTTGAAACGTTTTAATTTAACAAAAAGCAGAATGAGATGAGAAATTGGCATATTAATAAGTGATATTTCGACGGGCATTCTTTAATTAGATACAGCTTTTTAACACACAACTGACTTGTCGCCCAAGTTAGTCGACTATTACTTTACACTTGACATTTTCACTGAAAGGAAGTTTCAAGACTTTGTGCCAAAACTAATGTTTTATTCCTGTGGCTTAATGCTATCATTAGAAGCCTTTAGTATTCAGTAAAGTGCAGCATGGGGCATCGCATACGCATGCAGTATATAGTGACTACCAAATCCATCTATACACCTACTAGACACTTGTGAAGTCAAGTTACTTGAATTGCGCAGTAAACCTATTACGAAGTATATTGATTACCGGTATTTAGTAAACTATACATGTATTTTATGAATTTCTTCTTCAGTGAACATTGAACAACATACCATGCATATGTCACTTTCTTTAGTGTCAATAAAGGTAGTTGGAATAGTTCAACCGACAAATCTGAAAGTTTTTCAAGTGCTCAAGTGAATTAATACGATCACACCGGTGCTGAAGTGACCATGCGGATCCCTCGAATTTCCTCTTCGGATATTCTATAGCTAATTACAATTGCTCCCTGCAAAATAGAGCACGCTTAATGCGTTTGTAAAAAATTGCCTATTTCCTCTTCCCGTGCACAGTGCATGTATTTCGCCTTGGATTTCTGATAATAAGGTTCCAACAAAGGATACAATGGGACCTAGACCTACTGAAATATATACTGTAGAGCATGAAATATGGACCTTCTTAAGTTAGACACTTACGTCTCACGACTTTAAATGATTCAAGAGGAATTCATTTGTCTCTCATTTTCCAAGGGGATATCAAATGATGCGCTTTTCAGAGTAAAGTCATTCTTTCCCGATCGACAATTCAGTTTGGAGAAAAAGAATATCGCAACAATTTTTCCAGTAGTCTACCTCATTTTAAGACACGCAACTGTGTTTCAAAAAGATCGAGACAGAAAGAGATATTTTTTATTCACAAATATTTACATAAAACTTTGATGTCTTTCGTGAAAGTGAATAGCTGATTACAGGGTAACCTTCTGCAGCACTTTGTTCTTTTTGAATTGTTCATCTCTTTCTGCCAAACTCTTCTCAACTTTCGCTCTCAAATCAGGGTTTGTGAAGTAGCCTGAAATAAAGATAACTCGAATTCAATAATAATAATTAGCTGTCAGAAATGCTATGGAGATCACAAGTCATTATTCATTTGAAACAAAAGCCGTCCGTGCACATTTATCGGTGGAAGAAAAAGAGAAGCGCATAAATTGCCTTCATTTCAAGACTCAAGCAGAATATACAGTGATAATGCAGCTGCTACTCATTCAACAAATGACAGCGTATATTTGCGTTGCATAATGAACATAAGAGTAGCATTGTGTTCCAAGAGGGCTTGATGATTTTTTTAACCATTGAGGAATCCAGTTGAAGCATAATGTATTTTTGACTTACGATGGTGCTGCGTTAATATCGCTGTTGCTTTAATGGCGATATTGAAGTAAACATTCTGTATTTACGGATTTCTACTTAAGTTACTAAATTAATAACATATGCGAGTTGTAAAGTATGCAGGTCCATGTAGACATTTTCGTTAAATTGAAATCAAAGTGAAAAATACAAAATCAAGAATTACCTTTTCAATCGGTGATGATAATATTAATTGATTAATTAATAACCCAATTAATTGATCGCTTGCTGTCACGATCAAAGCTAACTGATTGCTTGATCAAAACTAATTTCATTTAATTTTTGATGAGCTCTGTTTATACTTCCTGAAGGAAAATGTCTTAAACTTTTTTACCCTCTATCCATCTTGTTGCGGACGTCTAAATCAGTGGTTCCCAACCTTTTAATGTCTCAGTGCCACTTAGGCTCAAAGAAATTCTTTTTATGTGAGGAAAGATACAATTCTTATTTATTTGAAAATTTATCTCTGAAGATCACGTAGATATCTACATGAATGTTGTTTCAGGATGCAGTGTCAAATATCTGCGATCAAATACTGATTGTGCATCGTTTTCAAGCATAATCTAAAATGCATGGTTTTGTTCTGTCGATCTCGACCTGTCGGTCACTCAATAGGCGTCATTGCATCGCCTGTCGCATTGATATCTAAACATCCTAATACAAAGATGCGACATGATGAAATCCATGCACAAGACAAATCTTCGTCTTTTGAGACTGTGGAAAGTGATAAATGGCTTCGAGTTTTGTCGTCGATCTAATTTTCTCAAGCTGGCCATCACTTTTTCTAATAGATTTGATCTGTGACATGAATAGATTGAATTATCATCATGCTGAATGTAGCCTACTTAGGACAGGTACTCGAGTACAATCTGATGAGCACTCGCGTAGCACCAGTGGTACGCGCATCACAGGTTGGGAACTTCTGGTCTCCTGTCCTCTGAAAATTTCGCAGCCTCTCCATTTACGTCACTGTACGACTGCTATTAACGATTAGGAGAACGGCCCATTAACATACCGGAGCATATAAAATGTAACAATGAGACTTCTGTCTTCTTTGTCATCTTAAAAAAACAGTTATGCTGGAAACGGGAAAAAATTAAAGACAAGCCCCGTGTGTGCAAAACTTGTTGAACATGTGCGCAACAGAAGTAATCCGTAATCACTAATCATATTTCAAATCGGAAGTAATGGCGTTTACAGGATAAGTTTGCGGACGGGTCCTGAATCCCCAAACCCGTGAGATTCGTGTCGGATTCGAATTTGACGAGCAAAATCTGGATAACATTTTGAGTGTGCTATCACGAATTTAACGGAATAAAGGTAGGGATGTTATTGGGTCACATGGACTCACAGAAATTTGCAAACACGAATCTCAAACTCGACTGCCATTTCAACTCCACAGAATTTAACTGTTGAACATCGATCATGCAGAGCTTTCTTCACTGAAGAGACCAGGACTCCCCACCTAACTATTATTTTGGATGCCAGATTTATGTCAAAATGTCAGACTTCATCATGCTATAGTATCTAAAGCAGTCTATGCCACAGCTGATTGAAATTTGTGACAAAAACTTAATTCAATAATGAGGCTTTCGTGATTTCATAAAACAACAAATTGTCCAAAATGACTACAAAATACTGGCGCCCGGGCCATGGATTCAATTAAGCGGCTGATTCTATTAAAAGCGGTTTCTAATGCGCAATGTGATCATTCAATATCAAATGAAAATTGTATGGGATAGTGGCAGACCTGGGTGGTTTTCCAGGACTTTATTGAAATCGGGCTGTTCAATTCTTTTATGAATTCTGCACAATCACAACGGCATTCTTTTATGAATTTTATGCACAATTCTAGTTTATAGTAGAGAAGCAGTGGGAGCCTGAGCTGCTAATCAAGGATTAAGAGTTTGCCACTCTGTAGCAGACCCGGGAAACAGGTGAACAACTTTGATGTTCCTACAATAAAATTTTGATGCTCCTCAACGTTACTTTTTATAATTCACGTTTCATAGAAAGAGGTTAGGAAAGTTGTATTAGTTATTCCTCATAATTTTATTTAGATATGGGCTAGTAGGCCTATACAACTGTCAGGTAGCACTAAATGTATCCGATTACTGAAATTTCGAAGAGCAGGTATTTTCTGCAACACTTAGATGTGGCTTTTAGGTCAGATATGTTGAAAGACAAAATTCCACAACCCTAAGCTACAAATTATTGGCGTCTCAGTGAAATGATATTCAGCAACATAATCTGGTTTTCTTGCAGCCGGGCATTGGAGATGACACCAATATGTGTGCGGTTTAAAGACTTAAAATGTATGCACAATTTTACCGTTTCTTTAATGGTACTGAGAAATTGCTTTGAGAGACAGAAAATAACGGATTTGAGTCACCGATCTCTGGCAAGCTACAGGCCATCGCTCTATCAGCAGAACTACCAACGCTATGGATGTTGGTGTCATAGTATAATACAACGTGATAATGCTTCATATATACGTCAATGCATGGAAGTATAGTAATGGCTTCAGATTACAGACATCTTTCAGATACTAGGTGTCTGATTTGATAGTTGATTATATGATTGTCTTGGAATACAAAGTCGGCAGCAGCAAGAAGCAGCTTCTTCAGTTAAGAGTGCCAGTTTTCCCATCGCTTTAATAGCTCAGCTGGTAGAGGGATGGCCTAGATTGTCAGAGATCGGTGTTTCGAATCCGCCAAGCCGCGCAGTTATTTTCCGTCTGTTCATTATTATTGTGTGTGCAGATATGCGCATTAATCACCTAAAAAGGGTTATGTTTAGAAATAAGTGGACCAACTCTGTCAGAATATTACAAATTTCAAAAAGTCCACAACAAATAAGAGCGTGCAAAATGAGAAAATTATCTCTAACTGTGCCCAGACAAAATAAATTATACAAATTCGCAAATATAATGAGTGTCTCATTCTATCCAAATACAATAAATCTTTGGTGTGGTGTGTCGTCTCCCCTGTGTTTATCCTCTGTGTAGGTAGGTGGTTTTGCGTGGGAGAAAGTCGCTCAATGAACACACAAAAGCAGGAGGAGATGTTGATGTTGAGTTGACACACTCGGAAGTCGTTCGACATGAGATTGAGAGCATAGTGTACTTTGAGAGGATGGAGGTGGTGGATAATAAATCGGTGTGGAAACGGAGAGTATTCATTAAGTATTTATGGACTGAAAAGCACACGTTGGCAAATTGAGTGAAGTTTTCTTTGAGTAGAACTAAGCTGGAACTTCTGATCCTATACTTGCTTTTACTTCTTCCTTGTCATTTTTACTACTTCTACTGTCACGTTTAGCAGTACTATCTCTATTTGTGTATTTTCCTTTAGCGTTATGTAATGCTCTGTTAATAGTTAACGCATGGTCTGGGTTGAATGGAAGAGCATGTCATCGAGGTTCAACAGGATTAACAGATGCTTCAACCTCATTAGGTGAATTGAATTTAGAAAAAAAAAATAGATACCTGCTGCAAATTCTCTGACATTGGATGGTTGCTTTTGCAAAATGGATCTGAAAGAAGTCAAACATCATCAGAATGCTAAAGCATTATAGAGTAGAAGACACGAACACTCACTGTAAAAATCCGGAAATCAGACATTCAATTTCTGGATGTGAGCGCAAATACTTTTCATTCTCGAATCTGGTGTTGATCTGTAAATAGAAGTGATGTGTTACAAACACATTTACATGTATTACAAAAATCATTCGATCATTATAAACATGGCCTATTATCAAGTTTGATGACAGTGCGGTACAAAATAATTAAATAATTATAGTAAATAACATATAAATGGGTTCTATGTTCAATCAGTTTTCAGCTGATATGGTTGTCCCGAAATTACATATGTTATCAATCCCATGAGTTTCCCATGGGTGCATGGAGAGAATGAGAGCACAAAACAGCAAGGCAATGTTGTAATATCACTGCGGACACACTGCCTAGTTTGCATTCAGTGAGGATTGCTGAGGAGAGGGTGGTACTGAAGTCATCAGGTGAATCAATTTTCGCGTTCATACTGTCTTCTTTGACAATGATCGGAAGGACCAAAACTGTCGAGAAACATTCAAAAATTGTACCACAAAAGCTATGATGGTTTTACAGGTAAATAATCTACTTTATACATGTTATATAAATTTATATCATTTTCACCGTGCTATTCATGAAATATTCAAAATTAGATTTTTTGAATCATTGAGACATACAACTTAGATTTGCCTCAAACTCTCGAACAATAAAATGTACTGAACTTCTTTGAATCATGATATAAATTATATTGGCTATAATGAGTTGCAAATTTATAATATATAGAGGATTTTCATCTTCATAAGCAGAGAAAGCCTTTAGAAACATTAGCTGATCAGTATTGCATTTTTCATTTTTGAACATATTTTTATTATTCTCTAACTGAGCATAATGCACTAACTCAGTGACGGACCTTTTCATTTAAGTAGAACCTCAAGATTATCATTTTTAATTCAATTTTTTAATTGAGCTATCGCCATCCCAATTTGCCAAAATGTTCTGTCATTTCGTTATGTAGCCACAAAGTACGTACTATGTATCAATATTTCTATGTACTTCTGTTGCAAATTCATGTATTATGCCATCGGCCACATTCATCGTTATGTTATCGATTCGATATGCTGAAGGCATTTTTGTGGCAGTTACCTTACTCCAAATTTAATCGAATTTATAATCATACAAGTCTTCAGGAAGATCAAAATAATATTATACTCGTTTTTTGAAGTACAACACGTATTTTATCACTTAAGCCTCACAATATCTATCAAACTATCAATGCAAAAGACACGTAAAGACAAGTAAAAACAAAAAAGCTTGCAAAAAACGTTTTAAATCACACAAAATCGTCACACCTGCCGAACATTAAGGCAAACTTGGTATGAGAAGTGAAGTTGGATTTTTCGTTTTGACCATAAACATCTTAAAAACAGAATGAACAGATTCTGGACGCCGTGTCAGAAAAACATAGCCGTATTTGCGGGCAAAATTGTGGTATAAAATTAATAAAAATGTGGGACTGTCGGGGTTACATTGATATCACGACTCCGGTATGAGTTGCAAAAACTTGGCAATATCATCGCAAATATGTTTCAGAAAGTCGTATGCGAAGACAGACTGCACGACAGTATTCCAATGCAGGAAAAGCATTAACATAACGAAGAACATACCAATTGCCAAAATACATACCAAAATATCAACATTTTTCACAGTACACACACAGTCTTCACCTATAATGGACCACCATGATACCCGTATTGTACTACTCCACTCTCTGGGCCATTCTCGGAATAGGCCAGCTTTTCTTGCATCTCTTTCCATCAGTAAATGCTGTTCAGGTGGGAGTATCAAATCAATGCAGCATTCACTACCAAAACTTATAATAAGAGGCGAATTTACGTTTTTTGGCTTTCGAGAATGAGCATGATAATTTTGATCCACTCTTCTTCCAGTTTTCATAGGTTCAAATTTATATTGCTCAGTGTTCAACTTGCTTTGAAGATCCGTTCGCCATTCGTTGGTTTCCCTCATGTAACGAGCACGGATGTGTGGCGCCATGGGATGAATGCCGCAAAGGGATATTAGCTATTAATAGAAATGGTAGCCAAGGGGACTTTCAATTCCGTGTGGAAGTAGAGAAAAGAAAGAAGCTGTAATGTCGATGTTGCTTATGAACTCTAGCATGTTAGGAAAAACAATTTGAAGATTGATTAGGCCTTTGACCCCCAAGGTCGCACATATTCGAGATTTGAGCATCAGTATAAGGTACCTTTGAAACGAGATTGAGACATCTTAAAAAAACCTTTGCCGCCATCGATTCGAATTTGATGAGATTATTTCGACATCATTTCGTTCTCTCATGATGTAATCAACGGAAGTCAGAAATGAGCATTTCACAACGGATGGTTGGTCGAGTTACTGGAGTACCGACAACTGGGTTCTGAGTCGACTTTTCGTTACAAGGTAATCTGATGGTTTCCCTGAAGAAGGCTGTAATCGTCTGGAAATGTCATAATTGTCTCTTAATTGTGGCTCAACACATCTTCGTCCAATTATTAAGATCTCACAAACTTTGGCCACTGATTTTCGAGATCTCAAAGACAAGTTCGTTTCCATCTGATTCGCAGTCTTAGCCTTCAGCAGTCAATTGTTGATGGTGGCGGCTTTCAATCACAGTCTGTTGCAACCTGGAGTGGCACTTGAAACTAGGAATGAGAGAATAGCATTTTGATGCCCAGCTGGTGACTCAGACAGTCGCTGTCGTACTGGTGTTGAGCAAAGCTGCATACCGCTTGAATGCCCACAAAAACGATGGTATTCTGAATCGCCGTTTCAGTTGTGCATGTATGGTTCTTTCCTTTTCCAATGTAGAAAAAAACATCTTTGAGCTTCCAAACTGCGGCTCAGGAGAGAAAGCAGAGAGTTTTCGTCTTGATTTCCAAGACGTCCTTTCTGCATTTTCGGCCCAGGCTTATCACGAACAGTGGGACACACCGCTAGACTAGGAAATAACTTTCCAATATTACAAATAGCACAGTGAACATTTTCTCACATGATTGCTGGAACGTGTTATGATCGATGGGTATTATTTGAAAGTCTTGTATGTTCTTTTTGCGGCGATAATACCTCTTGGTAATAATTACAAAATCGTTTTGTCCCGTTCTTTTGCAGACACATGTTCTACACAACTAATGAATAAAAAGTTCTGTAGAACAAATGACCTTATGGTGGCCCAACTTTTTCGAAATTATTTTTCTGTTGCTTTTTCGTCCACATCTTATGTCCACTGTCTGTCTGCATTCTTTCTTGACTTTTGCGCTGCTGACGGTGACGACATATCGAATGCAGCATGAATGTTTGGAAATGCGCCTTATGAAAAACTATTCGCATTCGTAACTATGTGACACGGGACATGTTTTGACGCATTTTAAATTGAAAAAACCAAAAAAGGTTGAAATTTGAATTCACAACAAAGGATCTACACAATATTTGAATCAGCTTGATCCACAGTAAAAGTGCTTACAACACCTCACCACACACTAATGCATGCCCCCACCTCCAATCCTAACTATGCGAACACAACACACCACATGAATTATTTACTAGAAATCAACATGTTATGCGTCAACCTTATTGGTCTGCTGCGGACATGAGATGTTCTTTCGTCAACAACTGTAACTATGTGAAACTGTAACTAAAACTAATTAATGTGAAAAGATCAGTGTAATAGAGAACACAAAAGAGCTGACAAGCCCAACCCAGCCCATTACCCAGCAATGCGATGCAAATAATAAAAAAAAGCTTAAGATTCTCCTTTGAGGTTCACACTGTCACAAAGTTCCGTCACTGAAGTTAGTGCATTATGTGTCAGTTGGAATAATAAAAATAAAGTAAAAATGAAAATAAAAAAATAAGCTGTAATGTTCTAAAGTGCTTTTCTCTGAATTTCTCTGCAAAATCCTCTAACCTTATAACCAAATGCCTCTTTTTCTATTATACCGATATAGGTCATGTTCATAGAAATTCAGTACATTTTTTGTTCGAGAGATTTTTGAAAAAAAAAAAAGTATAGTATCTCAAAAATATCAAAAAAAATCTAATTTTGAATATTTCATGAATAGCACGGTGAAACATTTAAATATTTATATATTTTGATAAAGTAGACCTGAATAAATGTAAAAAACATCATAGCTTTCTTGTACAATTTTTTTTCATAAAACATGTGTTTGGGACCACCGTGCATTGTGCACAATGATCTGAATTCTTTGAGTCTGAAGGAATCGTGGCAATCGAATCACTTTGATGGAATTTGTAGCAATCCACAAGCGACGCACCACTTTTCCTTCTACGCACGACTCTTCCTATCTACGAGTATGTAAGGTAGTAGGAATTCCTTTTTGCAAACTTATTAAGTTCCAACATGTGTTATCGTTTTGAATTAGTCTGCACTTCTATGCAACTGAAGGAGTTAATAAACAATCTAATTAAGTAGAGGCAACGAATTCCAATTGTCGGTGACAAGAAGGATGTCTACGAGTTTGAACATTCAATTATTTTTGAAGACCTGAAAGTCATGACCAGGAATCCTCGAAGTGACTGAGCTGAAGAACGCTCCTGGATCACAGGGAGTGCAAGGTATTAAAAAAATGTTTAACAGCGAATTAGTGTAACTATAGTGCCAACTGGAGCGACGAATGTCAGATGTACTGCAGGAAAACTATGTCATTCATCTACGCTGTACACCTGAGAAAGAGAGCAATCTTGCTATTAACGAAGACAACCAAGAATGACCACTTCGATATCCTCAAGAACCGGTAAGAGGTCGCAAAAAGGGTGGTCAAATAGAGCTTCGGAAAATATGGACCTCTAATTTCATTATCGAAAAGCACTTTAAAAGTCTGTGGTCCTTCCACAGCAAGCTGCCATTCATTTATAATTTTGACTCAATTTTGTCGTTGAATTTGTGTTGAAAGTAAACTTCATCCTGTTGAAAATTCATAGAAATTCATCATTTGTTGTAGATTTATGCCACCTTCATGTGCGGACTTACGCAAAATGTGTCATGTTATCTATTCAAGAAAATGAATTGTCATGAAAATATATCTTTGTGGTTGCCTGAAAGCAAAATCCACACATCATGAATTCTTCGACAAAACAGATTTTTTTTCCATTGTCGAGAACACGACGGCATCAAGAATATCGATCTTCATCAAATGGACCGGTAGAAAGATGAATAAAAATGACCAACATAGGCATATAATATGGAAATGTTCATAGGAGCATTTGGCAACCATGGTGGTAAAGAAGAAGAAGACGGAGATAACTTTTTGCATTTCTATGATTGTGATACATAGATCAAGTGATGCAACCTCGATTAGATTGTAATCGAAGGTGACTGTTACATTTTTTTCGAATTATTTTCCAGTGCCCCAAGTGTAAGAGTGAATAGAATCTCATCAGACGACTGAACAGGAGATGGAGGCTGCATCATACAAGAAGTCAACAAGTTCTGCTGTCTTGGAGAAGAGGGTGGTATGAAAGGTTTATGAAAGGTGTTGTGGAAGTGGTAGCACCAGCTTGAGTTGCGACTGCTTGGTTCAGCCCTTCAAACAACAAAAGCATCCCTTTAAAGATCAGAGCACAAGTTTATGAGTCCACCATTTGATCGGTCCTACTATGTGGTTGTGAAACGTAGTCCCTCACCCAGAAAGTGTTTGAGATTTTGAGAACATGCAATCGGAGAATTTTAAGATATATGACAAGAGTGAGATGGAGCGACGGTGTGTCCAGCAAGGAGCCTGCAAAGATGTGTGGTCTGAAGGAACTGAAAGATCGAGTTTGAAGATGACGCCTGAGATGGTTTGGTCATGCGAAGAGAGCGGATGACAAAAGTTTGGGGAGAGTTGAAAGTATGAATGTGCAAGGACGAAGAGCTGTCGAAAGGCCAATAAGAATGACGGAGAGATATCAACCGTCAAGGCCCAGTAACTGGGAATCAAAGGACGTTAAACGGGGAGTAAGAGTAATGTGTTTTATAATGACAATTGCAGATAAAATGATAATTCTTAACGGATACGCTTTAAGCATTATCCAATACATGATTTAGAATCTCCACAATTTTTTTTCTAAAAATTCATTGAAATTTTCTAATAGCATGATGCCGTTCGGTCAATCTCAACATGTGCTTACCTTGAACACAAAAATCTGGAATACACATTTAGATACATACAAAAATTTTTAATGATTGTAACAAATACTATGGAAACACAGAGCTCTAGTTATAGTCTCGCTGTAGGACGAGCCTCTGTATGGAACGAGACCGAAGATGAGACTTTCTTTGAATGATCTGCACCCTATGACTACTACAAAAATACGCGCCTTCCGAGTTCTACTGAGCTCTTTGATCAACAGACAAGATCAAAAACACATGTTAATTCAAGGAAAATTGAAATTTACTACCAAAATGTCAGTTTGGTGTGTTTGCGTCGACTATGTAAAATATATTATTCTAGAGACACCATTTCAGGCATGATGCGTTCATGTCTTCATATCGTCTTCTATCACGTACCAAGTGTTAAAAGCAACTTTCGATATACGATATTTGCAAGAATGGGGCTAGATGCTTCAGGTTTAAGTAATAATTGATCAAAAATTAATGTTTACCTTTCAAAGATGTTTGCTGAATCAAAATGCGCTTAGTTTTTGTAGGTGAAAGTGTATGGTTACATGACTTCATGCCCTGAAGATATATCATGCTAAAACTTATGGCGCTAGAGTTAGTGGATCTGGCACAGTCGGAACAAACAGGCGATACTGACATTTTGGTCGAAAACTTCAATTTTCCTTCAAAACATAGTCTTTACTTCGATCTTGTCTGTAGATCAGAGGAACTCGGTACAACTCGGAAGTCGCGCAGTTCTGTAGTAAGTAATTAAGTACCGTGCAAGAATTACCGGGTCATTGAAAAACTCACAGGCACCCACGACACAACATTCGGTAAAGCAAAAGCAATCACACAGCCTAAGCCTACAATCGATAGGAAACATGAATTTCCTTTCTATACTCTGACTTCACATTTCGATCACCTCACATTGAACAAGCAACACACTTCTTCATAGCACTCATGTCTCCTTATATACACCTTCACACAAAGGCTGCTGACGCCAACATCAACCTTTGAAAGTGCAAGACGCCGACGGCCCATCGTCGTTTCTACAATATTCTTTTCCAACGAATAAAGACTGAAAATTTTCCGATTTCCCGGGAGTTTTCAGTCAAAATGATTTTAATTCGAAAAAGCAATTAAATAGTCAAGAAGTAGGCATAAAGGAACAAATCAACATGAAAAACAAAGGAACAAGTGAAGAAATCATGTATGCTGAAAATTTTCTGTAATTGTCTGACTACTGCTCAGTCCGACCTCGACCTCGATTAAAATCTGTTTAATCGATGTCGAAATCGAAGTCGAGGTCAGACCATAGAGGTCTGCCATGTCGCGGTCGAGGTTGCATCTCTGCATAGATCTGACAATTTTCTCAAGATATCACTGAATGTCTGTGTAAGCACTCCCAAACGTAAGAAACGATTTGACATGCACAAATGTCTTATGGAAATCGGCTTTTGTAGGAACGTACTTCATTGCAATAACTTAGCAGTCCAATAGAATTCCTTTATTTTGCTGTTTATCATCTGGTATAGAATGAAACCTTTCAGAAAGGGATATAATAAAGAAGGGTTCTCAAGCGAAATGTCAGTAAATGAAAGATATTAGCTCGAAAAATGTTTACATCACAGCTGAATGTACTACACATTCTCTTGAAATAGTAAAACAATTAAAGTGATAAAACATAACACTACGCATGACATGTGAACTGTGAATGAGGCAAAAGTAAAATGAAGTAAGAATGATGCATTACTAGTCCGGCAGCCAGAACGAGTTTCTGATGGGAACGAGGCCGAAAGTGAGACTTTCACAGAATGATGTACACCCTATGCCTACTACGAATCTGCAGGTCTGCCGAGTTCTAGTGAGTTCCTCTTCTTGTCAGACAGGATCAAAGAAAAACACATGTAAATCCAATGGGACGCAGATTGCAGTTTTTGACTAAAATGAAATTTTGTATGTTTTCTCTGATTAAACGAAAAGTACTAAGCCCACAGTCATAACTTTTGGCATGGAATGTCTTCCGGTCCATTTCCTATGATGTGCATGTGCTTTTATCATGCATCTAATCGGCAATGTATATGAGAATATGGTTGAATGTGGATTAAGTTGCTCAAAATGTTTGTGTTTGCCGACATTAAGAGGCTCACCAAATCTAAATGCGTTTAGCTATATAGACAAGGGTGCATGAAAATGAAAGAAAATGACCTGCAGACATTCCATGCCAAAAATTATGACTCTAGGCTTAGTAATTTTCGTTTAATCATAGAAAACATTCATTCCTAAAAAAATCAAAAATTTCATTTTAGCCAAAAACTGCAATCTGCGTCCCATTGGATTTACATGTGTTTTTCTTTGATCCTGTCTGACAAGAAGAGGAACTCACTAGAACTCGGCAGACCTGCAGATTCGTAGTAGGCATAGGGTGTACATCATTCTGTGAAAGTCTCACTTTCGGCCTCGTTCCCATCAGAAACTCGTTCTGGCTGCCGGACTATACTGAGTGACTTCGAATGATATTGAGAATGATGTGAAATTACCTTGTGTCTGTTGAGACGTTCTTGCTGAGCCTCACTCAAGGCTCCAAGATCATTCTCCCCACTTAAATCGTATGGTTCCATTCCATGAGGCGCATCATGTAGTGGCTTAGCAGAGCTCATTGCACTGAAACGTAATAATCTCGATGAATAAGGAAATTTTGTATAGATAGAATTATGCAGCAAATAATTATAGATTTCATTGTGTAAAGTAATACATCACAATGATTTTCGGTGTAACCACTACATACCAGATTACAAAGAAATCCGTGCATTTCCGATATTTGCAGCTAAATTATGAAAAAATGACGTCAGTCTGTTTGATACTATTCAAACGTGTGGATCGTTGTTTGGAATAAGCAGTATAAATTTTTTGAAAATTACAGCAATTCAAGTTTCCTTTTTTTAGTGGAACACTTTTTTCAAGTCTTCGTAAAATCCGCACTTTCAGTTTGATTTTCCTAATATTTTGGTTAGACGCTTCTTTAATGTCATGCAATAAAGAAATTTCTCTGTAGATAATGAATGAAAAAGTTGTCAATACTCCTTTAAAATTGCGAGAATGTAAATTTCGTTCCGTCATTCTCATTTCCTTGATTTTAGTTTAATGATACTCCATCCCGCAAGAGGGAAACCGGATGATAGAAGACCTTTATAGGAAAAGGGAATGATGCTGAAGGGCCCGCTTGGAGGGAAGCAGAATAGTGATAGGCCCCTTATACGGAGACATCATGACGATGATGAGTCTCTAAGAGAGAAATAGAATAATGATGGGCCAATTTAGAAGGGAGGCAGAGTAATGCTGAAGCCACCCTTGAGGGAACTGAAGGGCCCCTTAGAGAGAGACCGAATGATTATCTCTGTTTCCTCTAAGGGTCCAATCATCATTCTGCTTCCAATTGCGGGCCAGATCGCTCTATTTTTCCCTCCATAGGCTCATTAAAATTTCTCGGAGTGGTCCAATGACCATTTTTCGGAGAATCACGAGTCTAAAATATAGAGAATTCTGGAAAAATCCCCATAAGATTCTCATACCTAACCACAGCTTTATTACGGGTAAGATTGAACGTTTATTATACACCTCTCGTGAGCATTCAACTTCGGAGATTATTCAACTTTAAACATCATGAAACATCTTACATGAATGTGAAATAAGATCCTAAAGCAAGTTGATTGTCCTGAAAACAGTCATTCGGTCAAAAGATAGTGGATGTTTACACGTACTCGGTTAGGATATTTGGGGTATTATGAAATGCTAATCTAACATTGCGGATTGGTCCACTTTTCCGTAACACTAACTCAAATTGATAATTTGCGTTAGTCTTGCGGAAAAGTTCAGACTGATATCAGATGTCTTTAAACGTTTTACAAAGGAGCACTCCATTACAACTCCCCCCGCACCATCATTTGTTGCACTTAACCAGCGACAAGACAAGAGACTCTTGCTGAAATAATAACTCTATGTCTAATGCCTTAGATTTAATTTTAATCACTTAAGGTCGATTCCATATAATCCCGGTCGTTAGATTTCAAACTGGCAAAACGAAACTACATTGCTCAAGAAGCTGAAACTTCTTGTACATTAATAGCTCACGGTAGGCTATCATACCATGAACTTTCGGCAACCGACTATTCTTGCTGCTATGATGAAACATTTGTAAATGCCATCCTGGACGCTGCAGCCAGAAATTTGACTATTCTACTTTTATTTAGTAACCTTTGATTAATGCTTAAATACTGAATGTCACATCGTAATTTTTTCATGTCGTGTTCCTGAAATACACATAGAACAAATGAAATAGTTTCGAACCAGTAGCAAATTTATAGAAGTAAACTTCATTTACAAACAATTGATTTCCAACCCGCTTCAAACGTAGGTAAGAGTCTCGACTCATGGTCTCCACTGACTTCCTACGAAGCGCAATGATCGATTCATCATATAATTCCTACAAACAG
This sequence comes from Prostheceraeus crozeri, assembly GCA_907163375.1. Taxonomy (NCBI): domain Eukaryota; kingdom Metazoa; phylum Platyhelminthes; order Polycladida; family Euryleptidae; genus Prostheceraeus; species Prostheceraeus crozeri. The sequence goes on along the minus strand of CAJQUW010016872.1, from coordinate 51,392 downwards.
ATACAGAACATGGAATCGTTGCTGTGACATCGCTGCTGCAAAGAGAACTGGAAAAAGGACACATTCCAATCACACTTGAAATTACACGAATAGCTGATATCTAAGTTGGTATCTAAGTAAAAGGAGCCTGGCAAGAAACAAAGCAGCAAACGAAAAATTTTCATGTAATTTTCTTGTTGTAATTTTTGATAAAAATAAGAAGACAAACTTAATATTTCGACCATTTGAAGTGGCCATCGTCAGAAATCAGTTTACTCTGAATCCTGCATTAGATTCAAATTGCTTAAACACATAAACGATAGTACGCTATAGAACGCATACAATGTTTTCATGTACAACGTTTATGTGTCTTTGCAATTTGAATATGATGCAGGAATTCGAGTTAACAGATTTCTGACGATGGCCACTTCAGATGGTCGAAGTATTAAGTCTGTCTTCTTATTTTCATCAGAAACATTTTCACTGACTGAAAATCATGACATTTTTAACAAGTGACTTCCAATTGGTCTTATTGAGCTACAAGAGGTGAAAATTTATGATGAGGACAAGTCCCTTAAATGTCGTATGGGACTGGAAATCTAACCTTCATTCTTTCATTGTTCCTTAGTAAATCAGATCCTGAGCCCGGGAAAGGGAGAAGATCGAGACGCTATTGCGAAAAGGAAGGAGGCATATAGGACGAGACGAAACGAAACATGCCAGGAAATTAGGAAACAGCTGGCTAGCAGCTATATGAAAAATAAAAAAGAACGTTCAATATTTATATCTAATGCATATCTAATATATATCTAAGGCAACTTCAGAGGGACGCTTCTTGGAAAGGAGGATGTCCATTTTGAATAGAGAGCTGAGCCTGTATAAAGTTGCAGAAGGGCAGGAATTACGTAGATATAGCAAACGAAGCTCTAGTGGACCATACAATTTATTTTTATCTATTTATTTTTTGATTTGACAATTGAATTTATTTAATTAATTTACTGATTTCTTTAAAAAATTTATTAATTATTTAACTATTCACTTAAGACCAAATGCGCCAACGGACACTTCTAATAAAATCATGGGAAAGATCATTACAAGAAGAATAATGTATTCCTGTTGGAAGATTAAAGTAATTGAGAGAAGAACAGACTCGTTTCACGACCGGAAAAGAGTGGAAGAGAATGTTATCATCACATAAGTTCTAGTGATGACTCATGAATGGCAAAGCGGTTTGACCAGATTGATAGGCATTGGGCGATGCTCGGGGATATTGGGATGGAGGGTGGCTTGTTGAAGTTCTTTACGGAGCTGCATGAAGAAGAGAAGTTGGATGTGGTGTTCAACTAAAGTCCTATGGAAAGCATTAGGAGGAACAGTGGCATAATGCAAGGACATGTAGTTTCGCCTGCTGTATTCAACCTAGCAATGAACACGGTGATTGATAAAAGCAATATACCGGTACAGTGAGAAGATTGGGAAGTGCCTTATTTTGCAGACGATGTGTCTTCTGGCACTTCTGCTCTTCCTGTCATACTCTTAACAAATGCTTGCACGTTTTGCTTGAATTTTTTCATCTCAATTCCACAATCCTAAAAGCGAATATTCTACTCCGCTGCGAGAATGAGCTTGGTATTGAGATCAAAAGATTGGGTAGGCCAATTCTTGAAATGGAGGTCATGTCGTTCGAGGAACGGTTTGGTTCGTCTTCAGTTGTTACACGTGATTGTCTGAGTTACTCTTCCTTAAACAGCATGTGATGTCCATAGGCTATATATAACCTTCAACGCGCAGTCGGTTCCGGAAAAAGAAAACCACGACCAGATCATTAGCTGGAAATTTTGTCGTCAACTCGTGGTGCTAGCCAGTAGCCTGATAACCCACAGCAACACGAACGTAGCGGCATTTAACATCACTTGAATGTTCTCGTCACTCCATGCCACTTTCCTTCAATCTTCATTTGTGTTGCCCATTCACTCGAACTGATTGCTCAAATGAGCCTCCTTGTGTCTCTGTCAGGAATGATCGTCCTGCTAGAGATCGAGCAATACAAACTGTCTCGATCATCACCCTCTTCGCAGATGAGATACCTATGTCGTCAACTTTTTGTTGACGCCCCCTCTGAGATGTGTCGATAGCTTTCAGACTTTTCACAGGTAACTTAGGAATATGTCGGTCACTAAACTGCCTGCTCCGTCCTCCGCAGTTCCATAACCAGGTGCCCGTCACCAGTTGCTCTGCACTGAACAGTTGACCGGCCATTTCCTTTAGCTTCGGCAACTTTTTTGTGCGTTGGTAGAATAGCTAGCCAAATAAATACCATGCGCTCCATAATAACGTCGACACAATATCAGAAAGCCGTGAGGAACGATGTCAAGAGAGAAAGTTCAAATTGCATCGATTTTAGCCATCGATGAATATCATTGGGACTTGACATACAAAAATAATACACCGATTAATGACTAGCTGTAATCGAAAGGTGACTATTTCGAATAGGTGCTGAAATCTGTAGAATTACAGCTTGCTTTTGATAAAAACCTGCTGAACAATAATAGCGACTGCTTCCATTAGCTCCGCATAGCTGCTGAGCAATGCCAAATTTCCACGAACAGTTGTCAAGGTTGATTCAAGTGATTGATGCAATAATGATAATAGTGAACATGAAGATAGATGAATCATCATATTGCCTGCGAAGAGGTTCAAAGCGTCATCAATTCTAGCATTATGGCATTTCTACTACATCGAACAGGAATCTAAAGGCACAAAGTCGAACCATGAAATTTGATAAATAACAATAAACATCAGAAAAGGTAGTTGTATGTCGCGCAAATTCATAATAATAATGCTACAGTCTCTATAGCTGCCAATTAAAACAAAGTTTTGACACACGTGGGAAATTTACACAGATATTCTCAAATTTGTTTTCTCACTGCAGGTTGCTGATGTCGATTTCCTTGGCAAATTACATTGCCTTGATTGCAGATCCTGCAGAAATATCTTGGATAAAAATCGAATTTTCGTGTGACAGCGGAAAACGAGAAATCGATACGAATTCTGATAGCTTGGCCGAGAATTGCTTCATCGTAACTTTGTCTGTCGCTGAGCTGTCTGGCTGGACAGTGTGATGTGCAGAGCCAATTCCCATCAGAAATTCTGTAAGTATATTTACTGGGTGCTGGGCATGCTACATGCTGCTTCACAAAAGCATTTATTTGCATGAGCATTGACTGCTCCACTGATGAATGAACACACCAGATAGATTACCAAAGTGATGTGACAGTTGTGCATTTGAGTGCTCACATCTAAATTTTCTAAAACAAGATGTTCAAAAAATTAGTCTATGAATTGATTCGGTGTATGAAGATTCGGATCCGTGCATTTGAAACTTTCACCTGTCTCACATGTGATTTTCTGAACACATGACACAATATTTCACCTACAGATACATGTGAAAGACATGAAGATTTATATTGACCGGATGATTCAAGGCAATCGGAACTACAGTGCAACTTATACCAGACTTTGTTTTACTGCTTATTTTTGAATGACTTCGAAATTTACACATGTTGCCAAACACGCAGCTTTTGGTTAACTTGTTTGGATTCAGATAAAACATGGAAATAGCAGAGGGTTTTCTAAGTTTGTGATTTTAGCTTGGAGCATTGCAACGCTTTCTGTTCAAAATGAGACTGTGTTGCATTGCCTGTGGATGCAAAAATTTCCACAACAAGGGAGGTCTTCTTCAACAATGGAAGTGTTCGCATTTGGTCTGTGTCACAAATTGAGCCAACGATTTCAAGCGGTCGGTCTCTAAACATGCCATTGCGTTTTCTAGTTCGTTTTCCACTGCAAATGTTCAAAGTAGCACAAATGCCTTTGTCTTAGAACTATTCCAGTTCATGTAGGTGCAGGTCTTTGTGTTCACGCATGCAGCGGCGTTCATAGTGTAATGGAGCAATTTCGTTGGATCACAGTCTATTCATTTTCAGTTGAGTAAAATCATCAACTACTTGCCTGTGTTTTCGACACGTAGTCACATGCAGGCACATTTCGTCGCATAGGTTGCGAACTTGTGCGAGATGTAATTGGCTTGTTTGATGACATGCATCTTAATTGTGGCATTCGTATAACTCATAGACGCACTTTCTGACAATCCATTTTTGTGGCCACGAATACATGAACAAGGCCAATAAATAGGTTATGGGTGCACGTTCATGGCTCTTCCGTGCTTCAATCACGAATATGAATTTACATTAAGTTGTAGTACAGGTATCTACATAATTTCTTATAGCTTTGTGTCTGCACATGCATCGAGTGTTATAGTGTCAGAGCTCCTGATGAATATCAAAAATTGTCATGTCAAAAATCATGGCGATCAACTGTCATCATATCAGCTTCCATGCTCCAAAGATGTCGTACATGGTTTTCTTAGAATGTAATCTAATCTCTTTAATTTTCTTAGAAATTCTAATGTCTTATTTCAATGTTAGCTTTTAGAATGGGTCTCCATTAACTTTTTGATCGCACACATTCATTGTTAAAAGAGTAGAATAGTTCAACATCAATTTGTCATTCCATCAACAACAGCTTTTTAGCTTGAAATGAAGGATTGGGCCAACCATTAATTGATTAGTTGTTAATCAATGGAAATGAATGTCAAAGTGTACATGATTGTTTAGAAATATGATGCTCAATTGCAGAATATGGGATTCACGTTGTACTTTATTTTGTACATTAGACTTATGACACTATGAAGTTCATGCGCATCTCCAAAATCGAAAATCGTACAGAACATTTTTGAATATTTGCTTCCACGTTAACGCGAAATCAACATATGATGTGATCACTGTGAACACACTGTGATCACATCTATGTCACCTAGGATTCTTTTTTCTGTTATGCAGAAGTGAGAAGGCAACCTTGACAACGATGTGCATAATGGGCCTACAAATATGCTCATCACTAAGATGAGTACAAAAAGTCATCAAATGTGCAACCTCTTTAATCCACTAGTTCGTAATCAAATTACGAATTAATGGATGAAAGGGGTTGCAATTTAATAAAATATTGCTTTTTTGTCCATGCTATCATTTCACCACTTGGTCAAGTTGCAGAAAGACGGGCCGCCGCTGAAAATTCGGCCACTTGTAGCCAATCTTAAAACTGACTGAGGAAGAAATTGGCATGTCTCCTCTCAAAGTTTCTCTCTTCGATGTTAGAGCATGCACCCGCTCACTTTGAAAGCGGTCTGGTGCTAATCCAATATCAAAAGATGTAAACAAACTTTCACTGCAGTTTGTACGTCCTAGCAATGTTTTACACATCAGTTCACGATAAAGGATTCAATCGACGTTATAATTTTCATGCTTGAATGGAGCGAAATCTGTGACTTAGAATTACTCCAAACTGATGAATTGCTAACCTGTTGAATAGCACGTAATTCGCTTTGATACACTTATTCGAGTTCTCGTCTTGAGGAGGCTTATCTGTATATTTGCGTACACTTTGCATACTGAAACCCATTGTAGGGCTGTATGACAATGTACTGATGAATATTCATTGTACAAGTAAGAGCTCAAAGCCAATTAACATTGATATGCTCAGTATACCATTGATATGCTCAGTATACCATTGATATGCTCAGTATTAACATTGATATGCATACTGAAACCCATTGTAGGGCTGTATGACAATGTAGCGCACTGATGAATATTCATCATATATATCAAAGCCATTTAACATTGATATGCTCAGTATACCATTGATATGCTCAGTATTAACATTGATATGCATACTGAAACCCATTGTAGGGCTGTATGACAATGTCCTGATGAATATTCATTGTACAAGTAAGAGCTCAAAGCCAATTAACATTGATATGCTCAGTATTAACATTGATATGCATACTGAAACCCATTGTAGGGCTGTATGACAATGTAGCGCACTGATGAATATTCATTGTACAAGTAAGAGCTCAAAGCCAATTAACATTGATATGCTCAGTATACCATTGATATGCTCAGTATACCATTGATATGCTCAGTATTAACATTGATATGCATACTGAAACCCATTGTAGGGCTGTATGACAATGTAGCGCACTGATGAATATTCATTGTACAAGTAAGAGCTCAAAGCCAATTAACATTGATATGCTCAGTATATCCCAGCTATGATTTGCCAACTCAACATGCCACGAGTTTATTGAACCAACTTGAGTCACTCATACGAGTATTACCATCAACTTTTTCTAATATCACTATCCTCTCACGATTAATCAAGTGCATGTCTGATTTTCATTTGAGCTTGATAATGTTTCTCCCTCACTACAATTACAACATGATGAGCCAATGTGATGCAGCATGACATCTTGATCAGGCTACACCGTAAATGTTTATCAGCGATAACCTTTTCTATCATCCTTTAGTGCATATCAGTTAATGTCAGCACGCTCGAAAGTGCCAAGCCAATTATGTGTCACATTACTGTTGGGAAGGCAGATCGAAATAAGATGATAGAATGGATCAGCAATGCCAACAACTGATGTTCTTTAAATATACAGATACATCAAAATTTCCGAACAGCTGGATGGGCCATGGATGGTGTTTCTTACAAGCGACGTAATGGTTTGTCAATGGGTAATTCCATATCGCGCCCCAGTTGACCATAATATACATGGTCTTCTTTGAATGAAGGATTTTGAGTCGATTGCCTCGGTCTGCATTATGGAGTCGTTACACTGGTGATGTCTAGACTGTCTGGGCTGCACATATTTTGCCTTCCGAATTATTTAATATCTGATACTTAGTTTCCGCAGCGATGAAATTATTCATGGAATTGCCAAATAGTTATGGATATTTGCATTATCCAGATTGTAATGCAAGGTAGAATATGAGTAGTACTACTTCAGGTCTTTACGTGAAGGAGCTGCATGCACAAGGTTCAATTTGCCTTGGATTGCTGGATTCCAGTCTCTCAGAAGCGGTTGGTAACTAAGTCATCAAAAGAAAGAATACTATATTGATGAAGAGAACAAGCGTGATGTATATTATGCTCCATCTAAATAGGCACAAACATAAAATAGCATAATCATTTCAAACAATTCTTCGGCAGTGAAAGACGATTTTGTCACTGATCATCGGGGGATGTAATTCAAATCGAGTGGGAAATTGTTAATCGCAACTTACATCGCTGTTTGAAAAGATAGAATCTGGAAAGTATGTATGTTAAAAATGCCAGTAATGATGCTATCAACAAACGAGAAATTGTTTCTCTGACGTGATGTTTTAGTACTGCCTGATAATTTTCTCTTCTCCATGCTATTTTTTCCTGTTGTTAGTGACGTTGTTTTATGCATCTCTATTCTATACCGTGTTACTTCTACCGGGTGTCCCAAAAAAGTGACAAAAACTAAACGCATTTTACTTCGTCAATTTCCATTCGATTGAGCTGACTTTTTGCATACAAATGGAAGATACCCATAAGTTTTTGCCTGTAAAGTATGAAGCTTGAACATTAAGTACTCTTAGAGAAAACCGGGTATAAAAACGAATCTTGTGTGTTTCCAATGGTAGGATTCAAGATATCGGACTCAGTGATACGCGATTTCCATCCATCAATCTAGATCATAGCACTTCTTTTCAGCATGATTCAAAAATCATAGTATGTTCAAGATTGATTACATGGCTAGAGAAAACTTGATGGACCACGAAGTAAGGAAACATTAGCAAGTTTTCTGACCTACTATAAAAATAACAATAATAATAATAAGCCGTTTATTTCAATGAATTAGAAATCGTACACAACTTATAAGATGAAACACTGACATAGCAGAAAAGAAACTTTTCAAAATCAAAGGAAATTACGCTGCAGTAGAGTTAACGAAGGTAAACTGTTCACGAGTGATTCGGAATTGATGAGACTTAACGGTGAATATGAGAGTTGTACAGAGAGATGCCTTTTAGTATAAATGAATCAGTTCTTCTTTTTGTCCGACACATAGCCATAAGAAATTTTCGACTGTTTCGTAGATAAGGCGGGAGAAGTTCATAGAGGATGCTGTCAGTCTGTAGCAGAGATTTAAAAAATTGAAGGGATTGGGCTTCGCGCCTTTCTGTGATGTTCGGAAGGCAGGGGTCACCACAGGAATGTCCGCAAATTATACAATGACATCGTCGCTGTACACGCTTTAGCTTTTCATTATTCGACGTACTCAGACCCAGAAATACTGGGTTACAGTATTCCAGGAAACAAAGAATATACGTTTTGTAGATCCTGATCAGGTCATTTCGTGATAAATATGGTTTTAAAGAGCGCAATAGATATAGACGTTGGGAAGCTTTTTTGAAAACATTTGTAACGTCAAACTTTGTTATAACCATGATAGGGAGTCAGAAAGTCTCAATCATGAGTAATCCCAAGCTGTCGACCATCTTCAGGAATGCATTTTTCTAATCTGGAAGAGCACAACATTTTGTTGGCAATGAAATTAATGTTGTAAGTTTTAAGCTACCTGGGATAAAATTCCTCAACAGCGTCAAGCAGATAGCTCATGCAATCTTGCCGTACATACGTGAATGCCTCCTGAATCCGATCAGTCAAATCGGCTGATCCTGAAACATGTCCAAGTTCATATCGGAACACTCTGTCTCTTAAAAGTTCCCGTTGCAGAGGACCCTCCTTGTAGATTCACTTTGGCTAATTTTTTTTTAAATGTGCGTCTTATGTCACATTCATTTGACTTTGAACCATGTATGATTTTTTAGCAATTTGTATTAAACGCGCAAGCTGACTTCATTGCAGACTTGCAAAATAAAATTCATCCTGCAAAATGTGCTGCGCTGTTGTGAACTTCATCTTGTATTAGATTTGCTAAAAGCAAGATCTTTGACGATCATTTTCATCTTGGCTTAATCACATTTTCATATTAAACCAATCCTAGACGTGCTATGTTGCTGGACATTCGTGCGATGTATGCTGAAAAGACGTGCGTGCTATGATCTAGATTGATGGATGGAAATCGCATATCACTAAGTCCGATATCTTGAATCCTACCATTGGAAATACACAAGATAATAGTCAGCGCGAAACGTCGCAACAACTATAGCTAGCATAGGATTCGAAGACATTCTTCTTTCAATTTCGATTATGGAACCGGGTGCGCGCAGGACTCGGCTTCGGGGCCTTCTCAAATCTATTTCAAGTTGAGGTTCATGAAATTTCAGAGCATGTCAGAATTATTTGTCGTCGATGTCTGCATAGATGTTGATGCTGGTTTGTTGCTTGTAACACAAAAGTAAACCAAAACCCCCAGTGAACACGCCTGTAATAATCACAGACGGGTCAGTCGCGGTTTCCTAGGAGATTAAGAGGTATTTAAATTTATTGAATGTTAATACGGCTGCCAACACGAATTTCTGCGGGGAACGAGACTGAAAATGAAACTTGCACGTGCATTGTATGACTGCTACGATTCTGCGCGTCTAGCGAGTTCTATCGAGTTCTTTTCACTGTCACACGGTGTCAAAGGAAATGCTTGTACGCTCTTTCGGAAACAGACTAAGGTTTTCGGTCGAATGTCATTTATCTGTATTTTCTCTAATTAGGTGAGAAGTACTACTAAAAACCACAATTTTGGCATAGAATGTCTTCAGGTCATCTTATATCATGTACATATTAACTTCATATATAGAGAAAAAGGTTATTAAATTAATAAACTTTCAGCGCAAACCTTCATGAAAATCCTCTGTTTTCCGATATTGAGATGCCTTCTAAATCTGAATGTGTCTGGCTTCATAGACAGGGTATATACTTGTGACTCGAAGACATTCCATGCCTAAAAGCTACGGCTCAAGCCTTACTACTTTTTACTTAAACAGAAAAGCATGCCCATCTCAGTATGACTAGTAAGGAAACCGAGTAGCACTCGGGAGACGCGCTGATTTGCAGTAGAAGCAGATGCAAAAAGTACATTGTCCTCTGTGAGGGGCTCATTCTCGTCCTGACTCCATACAAAAACTCGTGCTGGCAAACAAACTATGCAGTGAAAACGTATTTATTCGCTTATGCGTTATTCGTGCAAGAAACGCGGGCGTTTTCTAATATTCGAAATATGTAATCTACTTATCTTAGATCTCAACTCTGATAATCAGAAAATTTGCCACAACAAAATTTTATATTGATGTAAATGAAATGATATAATAGCAAAGTAATAAATTCCTCATTTTTTTCAGGAGGATGGATTTCGGATACCCCGACGGTGACAATTGCACCTGTAGCCTTAATGGTTGCTACTACGCTGTGGAGTAATTCAAAGTTCTAGCTGTAATTTGGGTATGGCGCGGTATTTTGCTCAACGCGAAATACAGAAACCAGATGTTTTATATTGTAAAACTGTCTCAGTGATGCTATGCAATATATTGCAACATCTAGAAGCCTACAGAAATTAATAAAGTGCAGTGTATTCATCATGGCGTTGACCACACATATGTGAGAGCTCGTCTTGAATCATTCGGTATTATTAAAAGTAGTGACTGATTGTCAATTCCACCCAACTCTCTAACTACAATTTCTAAAAATGCCGCGCAGTTGTTCCGATCAAAAAGAGGCCGTTGTGGTATTGAACTGACAACCAACTGATGTCATGTTTGCACAGGTCTCAAGTCTGTTCCCAAATTTCATACATGACTCATGATCTGAATGCCATCGATGGTACTGATAGGATCGATGTTATCTCCCAATGATTTTCTTTTGAAATTCAAGACATCTCAAATTAAGCATGCATGAAAAGAAATTGGGGCTGAGCTACACAATTTCAGTATTTTGCCACCTTTTTCAATGAAAATGTTCTGCTTATTATATTAGTTCAATGCTAGCATTTGTTTTCTCATTCGCACAACTTCCGTTAGTGGTCTACATTGGTCATCAATATTGACATAGTCAAACATAGCTCATGCATGTAGTATACGTAGTGGCGAAATGATCCCAGCTTTGTCATAAACATATAGTGATCAAAAGCGGGAGGCCAGGTCAAGAAAAAGGGCGCAATTTTTTAAAGGCCTCATTTCAGCGATGTCCTACCGGCATGTTCACGGATCACCGTTGCATTGCATCGGCCTTTGAAACGTTGCGCCTTTTCCTCGAACAAACGTCTACTGCTGCCCTGCCCTCCCATTTTTGATCAGTATACCTAGTACATAAATAAGCATACATCATCAAAGCAAGCGATAATATGCAATGAATGTTTTCATGCATTGAAATTTTTGCTAATTATCAGGATGTAGCATGAGTATTTGATGACTATCAAAATTCATTTTTCTGTAAAAACCATGTTCTAGACACAAGTTCTCATTGTTTTAGAAAAAAGTATTGCTGCACATTGAGTTGTCATCTTAAATGCGAACTTTTTCTGCTTCCTTACTTGATCGTGTTCCATATTTCAATCATTATTCAAATACAGTTTTATTGGAATCACATCAGTCATTTTAACTTTCACTGACTCTGGAAATATAGATGGTATTATAACTATTGAAAATATTTCTCGCATTAGAATACGTGTTGAAAAAGTTTTATAACTGCAACTTGGTCATCATGCCTCACCAGGTTGAAACAGTGAAGTGCTGTGGAAGGCGGAATTCGATCGCTATGATGGCTAAATTTCATGTGTAGTAAAGTGGAACCTAGGTAGCTTAAGTTTGCCTGGCTACATTTAACTCATTTTTATCATTTTTGACAGTTTCCAAATGATTAGTTGCCATCGTTGACTGTCATCGAATATCTCAAATGATCTAAATACAAAACAATATCTGGCCGTCTATATATAGTCTGTTTGCAAATATTCATGTAATCTAATTTTATTGATCCAATTCATGAGATTTATGAAGTGACCAAATGCATTTAAATGCCACCAAGGGCCCCCTCAAGTCTCAACGTGTGGAAATTGTCAACAAATATTTTATTGTGAGAAAAGATGATTTTGTGCATGTCCATTATGGTTCATCATACATGAAAGTCGTTTATATATTGTTTGCATCATGCTTGTGTATGTGCGCTGTGTTATACGATCACAAAATGCGAATATACTATTGCTTTCACACATGATCGCGCCTGACTGGTGGACTATATGAACATCTCGGAATAAATCAATGCCCAATTGTGGAAGTTATCGCTATATTCATAATTCAATAATAAACATGAACTATTGTCCATGTTTTCATGTTTTGTCTATACATAGAAATCAACATTGTCCATGTTCTCAGAGCAGCAATTGATGAATTTGAGATCTCCACAGCTGTTTTGAGAAGGTAGATTTCCTCATTTTTACTTCGACTATATCTACAATGTTGGAAGAATCATTGCAGTGCCTACGTCTCACAATTTTTCGAAATTATGATTCCTTGCGTTCTTGCAGGCCTACAGGGGAAATTCAGCTAAATATCTCTGCATTTGCTAAGTAGGTTAAAGTTTATTTGTCACAAAAATTCAAAAGTCAGTCAGAAATATCCACATAGCAGAATCAGTGGGAATCTAATACTCGAATAGAAGCTAAATTGAAAATACTATTGGCTTGCACATTTCCTGCGTATATTGGCTAACATGTTTATCACTTTTGCGTCATTGGCTTTGGTGAAAATTGATTTTTTGATTTGTTACTGTTGATCAATGCTTCACTATAATCAGTCCAAAGGCAGACAAAAGCATAAAAGTTCAAAATGCCTTGAGTATGAAAAATAATGATCTGTCAAAAAACTGCAATGATGATTTAATAAGAACACAGAAGAAAGGCCTGCAGTCACCTCATGTTGAATATCATGTGCATCTGCAGACATTAAATGCTGTATTCATTAAGACAAATTACATCAGACTCCGAAAAGGACGGATAACTTCGCAAAAATCATCGCTTATCCAAAAACACATTTACACAGGAGATTAAGCTCTCCAAAAATGTTATTGTTGAAATGTTCTGTTGTTGATAATGGCTTTACCTTATGATGCTATATATAGCTAATTCGTAAAGTGTCTCTATGACGACCTCAAGGTATGTTGTCAGATGATTACAGATTGCGACACCGTTAGAATATCACAAGCTCCAGCGTGGAGAATTAGATGTGACCGGACAGCGTGGATTACTATAATTTATATAAAGATGCCAGAAAACCGAACGCATTATTCTCTTCAACAGTTTGTGGATTGTCAGACGTGATACACGACGATTGCTCTGAGACATGGGATCGTGGATTTCAAAGCTGTCTAAACTCCTGGAAGATTGGGGCACATCTCACGCTCGCATTGTCATGCTTGGTTTGGACGCTGCAGGCAAAACAACCATCTTATATAAACTCAAGCTGAATGAGTCTGTCACGACTATCCCAACAATTGGCTTCAACGTGGAGGAGGTGAAAGTGAAGGGCCTATGTTTTACTGTGTGGGACGTAGGTGGTCAAGACAGAATTCGCCCTCTCTGGCGTCACTACTACGCAAACAGTGACACTCTGATCTTTGTAGTGGACAGCAGTGATCGAGAAAGACTCAAGGAAGCTGCTCATGAGCTTCATGGCACTCTTGGAGACCCTGACATGCATGGAATTCCAGTCCTTGTCTTTGCCAACAAACAAGATCTTCCAGGAGCCGCATCTTCATCCGAGTTGGTGGATCAACTGCGTCTGCGTGATTTGGGACATCGCAACAAATGGCACGTGCAGGCGAGCAACGCAGTGACTGGCGAGGGACTTTATGAAGGTCTGGAAGTAGTTGCAAGAATGTCACGTGAACATAAGAAAGCAAATGGACGCTGATGGTGCAATCTTGTATTCGTGTACCATTACCCGCAGTGATAATCGCAGGATAATTAAAGTTGGGAAGAAGTGAATGTGCCGTTGATCGAGTTGTGGTAGACATCTTGAATAAATGAGTCATCTTCACATGTGTGTGATCATCATCTTCAACAAAAAGCTATGACGAAATAATGTCGATTCGAATGCTACTATGTAGTGAGCTGACAGCTTCAATTTCAGCACATCAATTGCATTTTCAGAACTAAGGATTTTTTATGCTCACATTAAATATACCGTGCAACTTATTGAGTTCTACATTTTCTGTGTGAGTTCTACATGTTCTACATGTCTTAACACATGGAATTCATTGAAGTAATCTATTTGAAAACTGGCAAGTTCGAAAGGTCTATTTGAGAACTCTGACAGCATCATGAAAAGAGTAACACCAAAATTGCATGAAAAATTAACTTTGGTGGTTGATCTCCCGCCACTTGGTCAACCACGTGTTCTAGAGCAATGTTAACATGAATGCGTTGAAAATGGCAGTAGAGATACGTAGAAATCAAAAGTTTCAAAATTAAACATAAGGAATTTGCGACGCTATTAGAATGTAGCCCAGTGGCGGGAAACCAAGGTGGGATAGCGGACCACAAGCAATGGCACACGAAAAGGCTCGCGGGCCACCAATTTTGAAAGGCAGCAGTATAGGCTTAATATTCTTTTATTCCGTACTTTTATGTGCACATATGGGCTGCTGAACCGTGCGTGCATATATCGTGGTCGCATTAATAACAATAAATGTTATTAATTATTATTATTTATGATACTAAAATATTAATACATGACAAAATTTTACATGCAAATGTATACAGCAGGTGCGTATCCAATATTATTGCACTCAACAAATTTACTTAATATTAAGGAATCACAATTTACTTTCTACAATTCATGTGAGCATTGAAGAGCGAATAGGCCTATAATAAATCATGGAACCTTTTCTTTTGTGCAATTAAACGGTAATTTGACTTTTTTTGCTGATTTGACCGACATTACCCCATTTCATCGAAAAACAACAGTATGTAAGTGCAGTGCAACTATCCGCCTGAAAGTCGCACAAGATAAAATTGATTTTCTTACAATTATTTATCATGCTACAAGTATATGCGTGCACGAATGTCACCCAGGGATGTGTATATGTATAAATATATATTTATTTATTTGCTATATTTATGCTGTATAATTGCTAAAAACATGTGCATATATATCAATTTAGCAAGAATATTTGAAAAATATGTTGGCCTGTCTAAATCTTGCATATTTTCATTTAGCTGTCAATTAGTGGTTTTGCAAATTTTACAGATGATCCCTCACCTTTAGCTGCACCTACCAAAGTTGAAGAGAGCCATTTTCACATTGTCGATTCAAATAATGTCCGCGGGCCATTTTATATATGAGAAGCGGTTGCCGGCTACCCAATATGTTCCGGCGGGCCACTAAGTGGCTCGCGGGCCACGCGTTGCCCACCACTGATGTATCCCTTCAAAAACGCACGTATGTGGTTTGATAGGTAGTACCTGTGATCTAAACCCATCATGCACAAATGGTTGAAAATCGATGTGTACAAATTGAGTGACAATGATATTCAGGGTACATTTGGCTTAGCAATTATTTCCATGCAGGTGTACATGTACAGTGCTTATGCGCAACACATTTGCTGTTCTGCTTTGCAGTATCCATAATATCCAATAGGCCTATTCCTGATGTGCATGAGACTTCAGTTCTAACTCATTATTTCCCACTATCTCACTCCTACGTTCTAAATGGCAGCATTATTTCCGAATTGGTTTTTCATAATAATTCACAATACAGGCGCACAGTCGCCACGAGTATTAATCCGAACCAAAGTGGGGCAGGATCCGACCAACTTTAACCTGAACCGATTCAACCAATTTCAGCCTGAAGTCGCCATAAATGTACCTTCACGTAATGAACAGAACCGAGCTTGAATAGTTTCAATGGCTACTTCTTCAGAAAATGTATAGAGAGTAGACGTCAAAATCCTTGAATGTGATTCTCAACTGCAGTAACTTAGAGCAATATTTTTCATTTAAAATAACAAATCTTAATCAATGCAAGGTCATAAGTTTATGATAGTGAAACTCTTTTACTCTGCTTTCACCCCTCAATTTAGTCGAGGATTTCAGATTCAATGACATTGGGGAGTGTATTTATAGTATACAATATGCAGATTTGACATCACTATGCTTTTGTGGTTTATGTTAAGGCTGAAGGAATTCGGAATTTTGATTCGAATTCAATGAGCTTAGCTGTAGATTATGATAACAGATGTTATTAGATCGGTTTGCAATTACGATAGAACATTTCTATTTGTGGATTATTCTATTGTGGATTTTTCTATTATTCCTGGGACAGTCAACTGTCTAGAAGCATCATAAAATCAATTAAGATGTGCGGATGCGTTGGCATGTATGCTGTGAGTTGACACATGTACTCTTATCGTATTTTGTTGGTTCATGATGCTCGTTATCAGCTCTATTGCGATGAGACAAGGTCAATGTTGAGGGAAATCAGTCTCATGGCTTTTCTCATGATGTCGATGCATAAGGGGTGTAATTAATTGCCTCTTATGTCCTGTGATGAAGCTCACCTGACCAAGCGTAAGATACAGTACAGTCTAGTTGATCACCACAAGCTTGAGATATTACACGTATTCCTTTCAAGTCCAAAAACGAAATAGTTATCGTACAGAGGATTGTAGGCTACGAGCCGCGAAGCGGCCAGTACGTCCGGTTGTACAATGACTGTTTTGTCGTAGGAGCATGCTTCCCTTTTTTCCCGAAAGAAACGCTATTCTATTACATAACGCGTCGAGTTTAAGGTGCGATTCATTTTAAAGTTGCAGCGGTCCATTGATGTAAAAAGGGAAGCTGTCTGTGATGATGCGGCGGTCCATCAATTAGTGTCATCTGCACATTCCTATGTACTTGACTTTAAATATTTTATTTCAGAATGCATTGATGTTTGGTTGGTCGAATGCATCGAAGAGTCATTGGCGACATTGCAAAATAATCAGTGGATGTCATTATGAGTCAGACCCAGGGAGGCACACTGTTAAATAAGCGAGTCTTATTTCCATGTTTGATATAATGAATATCTAACATTTTGTACTAACTCTTCTGTAAATCTATGAGATAAATTGTCGTCGATGTGACGATAATAGACTGTCCGATAAAATAAATAAAAGCCATTGTTCAATACTGCTAGGCATAATGATGTTAAATCTATTGGTTATAAATCCATTGACAAAAAATATTGAGAACACGTAAATAAGGTGTAGGATTATATTAAGCACAGAGCAAGAAATTTCAATACGTTCATCAAGATCAAGTAAAAAAAAACATGCAGATATTCATAAAGCTCAGTATCCTAAATATAAACATATCTAAAACCATGAGGAGATTCTATTATAAAAAGTACAGTCAATACAAATAGCGGTCAGTTTGGCTGCCATATACTCATCCGAATAAGAGCATGCTTGTATCAGTGAGATCTATGGATGCATTGAAAAGTATACTAAATTGGTGTCAAAAATATGCACAAAATAGAAACACTATGCATGCTAAATGTCAATATAAATACACGCAGGAATACATCTAAAACTACACAAAAATCTCAGAAAATATGTAGTATACCATATAACATTGAATCTCAAATAATCAGAAACATAGAGATACAGGTATAGAAGACTTGACTGTTCACTCAAGCTATATTGTAATCATTTTGGAAATTAATGTAAGAAATCACTTGAAAATTAGTGTAAAGCAAATCACGCTAGATCAACGCATAGGTCAAAAGAAACATCGCGAAAGTCGCTGACCAGAAAACAATCGTTGATGTCGTGGGAATCCAGATTTCGACTTGATGGCAGTTCTTCTTTATATTAGACGTACTTCCACTTGTTGTCGGGTTATCGCTCACAACGTAAGAAAAGTCCAAGTGCTCACTGATTTGTCTTTGCTGGGTGGACGAAGTTCTATTGCACGCTCGCATGGTGTCTAATCTGTGACCAGTACGTTCGCGAATCAGTTGTTCATCGACGTTTCTCTGATACAGAGTTGTGGCACAAGTCACTTTTCCAGAATGTCCGGTGATGATTTTTGATGATATTTTTGCTTTTTTTGTAGCGTTTGGTAAAAGTTGAGAGATACTATGAACTCCACTATGAATGACCACACAGAAGCATCAACGGTCTTCGATAAAAATCACCTTCAGTGATCCCGCACGCACGAAGACGCTCAAAATACAATTTCAACAGTTTATATGTAGCTACTTGGGACTCAGTATCGTAGTGTTTGTTGTTCTTCTCGGCTACTTTTCGATGACGGAGACCTCCTTTATTTGTCTTGTCAGTTTTCCCGATAAACATGATGAAACGACCTTCGTCGTCCTCTCCAAATCTAAACTGTTCTAAGGTCAGAGTTCTATGCTCATCTCTTGACCTAAGTCCAAAGACTTTGCAGTTGTAAAAATATACTGCCGACAGTAGTCCTTCACTCGATTTTAGCGGAATTGCGCCTGAGGACCACAATAACTCCTCGTCGTCATTTGTAATTGGATCAGCCTGATGGTTCTGGAGGTGGACCCCTTCTCTGTCAGTTCCTGCATCCGACGATCGATACAGCGACGCAGGAAAAAGAAGTTTGAGTCATCATTGAAAAATTAAGGTCGGGCCCTATTCATTCGTCTCGAAAATATCGGATGATGCCACACATAATCCCGTGAATACTATTCGCGGAATATTCTTTCCATCTTTCCGTCGGATCTCATGCACGAAGTGGGATAGAGTATTCTCTAAAACGTCGCGGCTAACACCCGTTAGGTCGTCTATCGATGGAAACGGCTTTTCTGGGAAGGTCTCATTCCTGTTCGATAATCATTCCTCGTAAACATGCACGGCGTAGTTGGTGACTCGTTTCGTATTAGTTGACTTTTGCAAGGCTGATTTGAATATCCTGAGTGCTGACAAATTCAAAGCGTGACATCGCGGAGTTCGTTTTCCAAATGTCTTCCACTCATTCATATATCTATACCTCGACAATCAAGTAAGATTGCCCATAACAGACACTGACCAATTCACAGACAGTTACAGAATAAAGAAGTCTTTGATAATTGCGCAATACATGTAAACGCTGATCTAGCGCCACGCTACCTGGAATTAGCCACAAAAGTAGAAAATTATGGAAGAAACTGTACCGATAACAGGTTTCATCTCGTTCACCCACAGACTAGGATAATGACTCAGGCATAATGCCACAGGGTGTTCATAATTCTGTGAAAGTCTCACTTTCGGCCTCGTTCCCTGCAGAAGCTCGTTCTGGCTGCCGGACTATAAGGGTTAATTACAGCCTATTTTCAAATGTTGAACAAGTCGAAGAATCAAAACTCCGAAAGAATGTTACAAATCCACTTCTTCCCCACTTGATGTCATGGTACACAAACACAAGACTACACCATCAGCGTCCACTTGCTTTCTTATGTTCACGTGACATTCTTGCAACTACTTCCAGACCTTCATAAAGTCCCTCGCCAGTCACTGCGTTGCTCGCCTGCACGTGCCATTTGTTGCGATGTCCCAACTCACGCAGACGCAGTTGATCCACCAACTCGGATGAAGATGCGGCTCCTGGAAGATCTCGTTTGTTGGCAAAGACAAGGACTGGAATTCCATGCATGTCAGGGTCTCCAAGAGTGCCATGAAGCTCATGAGCAGCTTCCTTGAGTCTTTCTCGATCACTGCTGTCCACTACAAAGATCAGAGTGTCACTGTTTGCGTAGTAGTGACGACGAAGATGAACCAGTCTATCTTGACCACCTACGTCCCACACTGTGATGTACAAGCCCTGCACTGCCACCTCCTCCACGTTGTAGCTGAGGCAAGGAGTAGTCGTGCCAATTTCATTTGAGTTCAGGTTATGAACCATGGTTGCTTTGCCTGCAGCGTCCAAACCAAGCATGACAATTTGCCGCAGTCTTCCAGGAGTTCAGACAGCTTTGATATCCACGATCCCATGTCTCAGAGCAATCGTCGTGTATCACGTCTGATGCTCTACAAGCTGCTCAAGAGAATGAATGATGCGATCCGTCATCTGGCATTTTTATGGGTTCACTTAAAGATTTCAATTGGCATCCACGCTATCCGATCACTGGTCTAGCATTCCACGTTGGAACAGGTGACATTTGTTAAACATTCGATGAATTCTTCACAGATTTATTGTTTGATTGTGGTACATGTATATATTTATAGAATCAGAAGCGTCGCAGGAAAATCATTGACGGTAGTTGAGTGATGCAATAATTATAATTATCGTAGGAGTGACGATAATAAACTGTCCGATGCGATAAATAAAGTCCAAGTCCAATATTGTGCGGTGAACGCACTGACTAGGAGTCAGGTCATTTCCTATGCTGTGGATGTGCTATTATCATGCATCTGATCGGTAGTATATGTGAGAATGTGGTTCAATGTGGATGAAGTGGGCCAATATGTTGGTGTTTGCCGACATTAAGAGGGTCTTCAAATCTAAATATTTTTAGCTTTATAGACAGGGGTGCATGAACATGAAATGAAATGACCTGAACACATTCCATGCCAAAAAATATCACTCTATGCTTAGTACTTTTCGTTTAATCAGAAAAAACATAGAAAATTTCATTTCAACCAATAACTGCAATCTGCGTCCCATTGGATTTACATGTGTTTTTCTTAGATCCTATTTGACAAGAAGATGAACTAAGTATAAACCGGCAGACGCGTGGATTCGTAGTAGTGCTTGTCATTCTGTGAAAGTCTCACTTTCGACCTCGTTCCCTACAGAAACTCGTTCTGGCTGCCGGACTATTACCTTATTGCACTAAAGAGTAAGAAGACTACGGCGTGCTACTTTCATAGAATTATTTGTGACTTAGCAGCTGAAATCTTGAAATGACGACACAGAAATGTCAGAAGACGGAACGCTATGACATATGACGTTATTGAATATTACTGCAATTATGATGCATAAGCGCATGCATGTACGTTTGTGATGAAATTCATCAATATTGACATCCAATGAAGAATGTATGCTCTTGTATCTGATGTAAAGGGTCTACTCAAGTCACTATCAAAATTGATAGCAATCTAAAGCTATAATGCGAATTGTAAAATATGTAGGAGGCCCATGTAATCTAATTCGCGAAATTTGAAATAATGGAGTGAATAATCAAGGTCAAGAAAATGCCTATTCAAGCGATGATGATAAACAATTGCAATTAATTGATTGGTATAACTACCTAATTGCAATTAATTGATCGCCACAACTACAGAATTGCAATTAATTGATTGCTACCTCCTGCAGCCAAAATAAATTGACTGGTTGCCCAAAATTAATTACAATTAATTTTTGATAACCCCAAATCTGATGGACAGCAGCATAGAAAATTGCTTAAATGCAGAATCCTTTTTCTTCAGATTTTTTGTCTGTAGTTTCTGGAATTTTTGATGACCATCTTACCAAAGCTTATCAAAACCTAACAATCTACCAAAATCCAACTTTCAAATTTGTCTATTCTATCATTTCAATGATTTCTTGTGATGATTATTTGCTCGGATCACAGGGATTCATGCGCATTCCAATAAAAGGACGTCATAGGTGTCATTAGTACACTTGCGCTGCCTGCTAGGTGCACGTAGGCACAAGACACTATCCTGCCTGTAATCGCATCTATCCTCCCGCTAACGGCTGCAGGTGGCCTTAGTGTGATTCTGATTATCTCGTGAGATCGTGTCCAACCGGATGAATAAATCTAGCTCATATATCTGATAAGAAAGCTCTGTTACATACTGTAATTAAACCACTGACTACTAGATTACAACTAAGATAAGTTGCTCTACCATAAGCCAGCTGTGAACCAGTCGACCTTCTTAACAAACTTAGGTAAGTAACAATCGCTGAGCAATTTTATTGTGACTTAGGTTGAACTTGGTGACACGGTTTAATTTTGTTATTTTCCACTTTGTATTTAAAACCGATTAAAAAGCACGATGGTGTGATGTCAGAACTTTAGCCTTGAAAAATATCTAGACATTTCACTAAATGTCACACCAATTCGCATTTACGAAATCTTTTGTTTCTTAGATAATGTTTCAGACACTTGAACAGCTTGAAGATATTTTTTCCATTCGATATCTCAATTAAAAATGATGCTATTGTCTTCAAGGTGACTATACTTGTAAACGCTGTACATGATGATTCATTATTAAGAATTGTAATGCCGTCTACTTTTCCAAATCCCGGGATTTCTAGATTGTAATACTTCAATCCAAGGATTTCGAAATCCTCGCAGCTTTACCTAGTTCAGGGATCCCGGGACTTCGAAACACGAATATTAGGAAAAAACTGCTGCCAAATATATTAATCTGACGCATATTTCAAATATTTAAATTGTTTTCTTCATAACTGATTTGACCGTAGACATACAACTTCACTTCTAGTCCAGCAAACAAATATGAAAACGAAAATCGGAGTCACACTGATTTGACCCATGTGTTTTGCTAATATATCTGCGAAGGGTAGTAGGCTAAATGTCCTTCTCTGATGTGTTTCAGCAATTTCAAAGAAATTTCATTTTTCAGGCGTGTAGTTCATTGAATGTGTGATGACAAAACTATTTTAAAATTAATTAACTGCATAAATCATTATATTAAATAAGTGGAATACAAATGATTTGACTGCAAGTTTGAAAACATCGGGTAATTGTTGTCCATTTTGCTTATAGGTAACTCTAATTTTTGTGGTACAAAATGGATACAAAATCATCAGGTAAGGACTGAACTGTTTTATTTTGAAATATGAATGCATGCTAATTTTCTGTTGATCCATATATGTTAATTCAATGATTAATGTAGCAGAAAGTTGCATATAATGGCAAAATGTATCCCAACATTCGTCTACATGCATTATTGAAATTGAATATAATTCTGAGTAGTTATAATGAAGACTGAATGACTAGTTCTAATCATTCATCGTCGATTTCTGGTGGCGGTGAATTAAAGTTGATTCACAATGCAAACTATACACAAAAGGGCGCACAAAATGATGCAAGGTCTAGCAAATTGCAATGACTGTACAAAGGGTGTAAACTGTAACTTACTCCAATTGATACTTTATAGAAGGTGCGTGAATACTACAATTCATATTGAAGCCAAAACCTTTCTATGAATAATTAAAGGTTTTTTAATGAGAAGCATGCCTAAAGAGTTCTGCATTTTACAAAATCGTGAATGTACATGTAAACTTCCGATTTTTGTATGGGAAAATTTTAGATTCAGTTTGATGCGGAGAATCCCTTCCTGATGCTCAAATATATAATATCTTGGAAATTTAAAAGATATTCTTATTTGGGGCATTGTATTATTTTCAGACACGACAGTGCTGATATGAGTACGGTACATCAATTTGATGGCTTAAAAGTAATGAACAAAAATATTGCAGGTCAGAAGCAATTTTCAGCTTTGTAATTTGAATCTAGTAATATTCATTTTAGTTAAAATACAAAGAATATCATTCGAAGGAATGTAGAAGCTAGCATAGCATATGGTGCATTGGAACAAAATTTATCGGCCTATTTTCTTTAGATAGGAGCTAGTTAAAATTGTCCACCTGTTTAAGACTCCATACTCAGAAATTTACAGTTGTTGGAAATAGTTTCATAAATTGTCGAATGCTTTCTATCTCATCTAGTATCAAGTGCATTAAATTTTGATTATCCAATCAATTTCGAAATTTTTCGTACGTTTTTCGTGGAGACGGTGCACTTTTAATCTACTCTATGAACAGTGTTCATTGACAAGAAAATATTGAAGAAATCATTTAATCTCCAACGGATGTTTTTAGAAGTGAATACTGATGAACAAGTAGTGAGTATATTTTGCTACTGATTTATCGTTTTCCATCAATTCTCTTCCGCTCTCATAAATTCAGACAAATCTCCCATTTCAGAAACTTGGCTAGTCGTTATTGCAATTGAAGATGAATCTCTGGGGAGAGTTTACAGATTTCCTCCCGATACTCCTTTATTTGAAGTAGCAAAAAAATGGCAGCAGGAAATGTGTCTATCGGGAAATTGGATGTTTGCTGCTCAGGACAAGGAAGCTTGCTATTCTTATGATCGCACATTGAGGGAAATTGGTGAAAAAGTTCTCTTTGCTGTTGAAAAAACTAGTGTACCGGCTGCATTTCCAATTCAGGACATTTACATAAACATCAACGGGCATGTAAAACACCGCTCAGTTAAACCTAGCCACAGACTGATGAACGTGCTCAGGAACTACAAAGGAATGGCTTTCGAATACAACGGCATGCTTTTGGATAAGACTAGGACAATCGGTCAATTAGGTATACCAGAAAATGCAGTTATTAGTTCAGTTGAAGAAAAAGGCGCGGAGCTATTTGATAGAACCAAAGAGCCAATTTCTCAATCAGATTCTGCATTCTTCTATAAATTTGAGAAAATATTGAAGAAGCTCGAGAAAGAAATTCATGCGGTTCTATTGAAAGACGAAATATCTCTCCTTTCGAGAAAACACTTAGAAAGAATTATTGAACCTTTGGAGACGGACAGACAACTTGTGATCACTATTGGGGAAAATGAAATCTCCTGGTGCGTTGGCAATGAAAAACTAACTTTCCCAGAATTCATGGCTAAACTTGCTGATGTATCTGGCATCAACAAATTGGAGCTGTCGAGAATGATTTACGTCTGCCAAGGATGTGGCCGGAGAATTAGACGAGGGGAAGAGCAATTTCAGCCGCTAAACATTGATTGTTGCCGGCAGCGATCTCTCAAGTTGAAAGCGGAAAAACAATTGAAATGTGAAAGTGAGTGATATTTGATTAGGTTACTCTGATGTGAATGAAGTAGGATACAGTGACACAGTGCTACAAGTAACTTCAAACCGACACCCAATAGGACGCGTAATAAAGGAATTGAAAGGACATAGACAATTGGACATGCATGCAGAAAACAATAGAGCGTCGTGGACATGCGTTGTCATGACAACGATACCGTAGCAGTGGTGGTTTTCCAGTTTATGACAATGGGAAGGTACAAGCTTATCAGTGTACTTCAGGGATGCGGAGTCCCGGAGTCACGGAGTCCGGAGTCCTATCATTTTTGCTGGAGTCGGAGTCCTATCAAATGATAGGACTCCGAACTCCGGCCTATAACTAGACCCGAAATAAAATATGATACAAACAAATTATTTATCCTCGTGCACAGCTGTCACTGTCTTGATGTCAACTTTCTCCGTCAAACAAAAGTACAGAGACACTGCTGCATCCAAAGCTTGTAATAGGTGAGGGAATGTACCGTGATAGTGAAAAAAGGATTGTCTTTTCATTCGGTGATTTAGTAGAGAAGACAAGCCTTCCTAGCCTCGATCACACCTGCGCACCAAAGGTCACATCAGAGACAAAAATGAAGAATTGGAATGCTACCTCTTATCCTCACGTTAATCGTGTGTGATGGTTCCTCCAGACCGCATATTAAAATCGAAAGTGTACTTATATTTTTTGGAGAAGGATGGGGGATTTTCCTGCCTGGTAGAGACTGGAGAAAAACCGTGTGAAGCACACATCAACAAGATGGGAGGAGACGAGTTGCATGCATCCAACTTAAAGCGACATTTGATAAACTTTCATCGAAAATGATTGTTAATTGATGCAGAAATAATCACTAAAGACAGGTTCAGGCAATCCTGTAATTATCTGTGATGTAATTATCTATGATGTTTTAAAAAAACTGGGTTATATATACTTGCCACCCGGAGTCGGAGTCGGAGTCCTATCAAAATGATAGGACTCCGCATCCCTGGTGTACTTTATAAATATTCGCGGCTATACATGTAGGCCAGAGGTTCCCAAACTTGGGTACGCGTACGCGAAGGACTTTTGACGGGTAAGCATAATATGGGATATTTATTATAATTAATTTTTACTTTGATCACTTTCCTGCTCATGGGTCAGTTGAACTGTTAACTTTGTGCGCATTCCGCATTGGATTGTCATCACCTGGCCTTGAAGCAACCATTGCTAATTAGCGACCACCAACTCGACCATATACATATACGAATACGGATTCTTCACCATAGTAATGATTAAAAGCAAACAAAGAGCTCGTTTGATGTCGCAGCACCTTCGCTGCGCTTGGTTGACAAGCGCGCATCAGTTGCGCCTAGTTAAATTTTCGTGTTATTAAATTACGAATTTCGCATATTTCTACGCGTGATGAAATTTTAGCATGATTGAATTCTTGCTATTTTTTATGTGTATAGGTGAGGGCACACGGAATAATGAAAAGTCCTATGATTTTTTATTGTGGGGTACGCAGAATGAAAAGGTTGGGAACCATTGATGTAGGCTAATCATTTCTCATAATATACAGAAGCATCCTGACAAGATAGTTTATAATAGGATCGCCTCACGGCAAGAATTTGCAACTGTCGGGTATTTCAGTAATTAAATGAATCTGAAAATCTAGCAGCATTGACCTAGATCGGTGTCTAAATTATCGGCTGAAAGATCACCAAGAGACCGTGACTGTCCCTTCTAGTCTCAATAACTTAAACAAAGCGGAAAGTCGGATTTCTATGCTCCAAACAATGACATTTAGAATGTGGTCATATTGGTCTCTATCCAAATAAATGCTTTAGAAACTTACCTGATTGGTGGCTATAATTACTGACCGTC
The DNA here is from genome assembly GCA_907163375.1 of Prostheceraeus crozeri. NCBI lineage: Eukaryota > Metazoa > Platyhelminthes > Polycladida > Euryleptidae > Prostheceraeus > Prostheceraeus crozeri. The sequence goes on along the minus strand of CAJQUW010016872.1, from coordinate 24,838 downwards.
TTCATGATATGAATAATTGATTATTTTTCTAAATTATAAGAACGAGACTTATGCGATCTACTGACAAGTATCGATAATGAGAGCACATCTGCATTGCATTGCATCTGATTTGTAATTTTGATTTCTGGTTGACTAAATAAACATTACTTATTATATTTGAAGGGTTCAGGATGAAATTGCAAGAAATGATTATAAGAAGGAGTTCTCTGATATCTTAGAATTTCCAGACTCTAATTGAAGATGCATGTTTCATAATATGAAAAGTTTATTGTTGATAATAGACGGATAGTGAACATAGCCCTAAAATGAAACCTTATGGCAGATTGTGTCTGCTAAGGATAAAGTATTGAATTGATTGATAGATTATTGATGCACTACAAGCTGCACATTTCCAAAAAAGCAGGTAAATAGCCGTCAAGCTTCACAGAAAATATCCGTTAATATTCGACAATTTGGTGATTAATTATTAGATCACAGCTAAAATCTGCTAATGTCAATTATGCAGCGTCCGTTTTTGCGGATGTTTTGTGTTCAAAAATACAGTGAAACGAAGTTTTTTGACAGATTTTTTTGCCGTGTAAGGTTTCAACTGTAAATCGCACGCTACCAAACCGATGAAGTGCTTCGTACGAAAAGCTTTATTTCTTTTCATCTGGTAGCGTATGTGCTGCCTGGTAGCAGAACTGCCAGAGCTGTTTGGTTTCTACCAAATGCTTCATTTTATTCTGATCGTGTAAAAACGCCACAAGTTGCATGTCACTTTTTACTGTGATGTAAGTAGCAAGATACGAACAATTAAAGATCAAACTTACAATATTAAATTCGATTCTATTACACGTACGTCTAAGTTTTTCTTATATACAAGTAACAAGTTCTCAAAAATATATGTATATATATTTCTGTGTAATATATATGTTATATATTATGTTGATATAAATATATATATCAAATTGTTTTGAAATAAAAATTAAAATAAGTCCGAAGTGATAATGGATGTAAATTTCATAAGGTAATATTAATTTGTGTTTGATTACATATGAACACATGCTCGGAGAGCAATTGATATGCAGTTCTAATGATCTCATGTCAGTTCTGCACTTTTGAGTAGATGTACATCAAATTTAAAATAAGTCGAAAAGGTACAGAAATGCTGCAAGAAAAGATTTAGTAAACATATTACTGCTCAGGACACCTTAAGTTCCACTATAATTCGAGACTGCTGGTTCCAAATAATTCAGGCCGCGGCTACGAGATGAACGCGGTTTGGTAGCAATGAAAGCCAAACCATCTTCATTTGCGAATAAATGTTGGTTTCTTTTGATGACGAGTAGGTTTGGGATCGAAATTTATTCCATTTCGTAAACTGACGGTTTTGAGGGTACAGTAAAGCGAATTTTAAGTGTTAATTTTATCGGATTTTTTTGCTATGTACCGTTAGCAGTCTAGATTCTGATGTAGGTTATTGTGCAACGTTTAAGTATGATATGTCAACGTACGAACAAGTTCATTATCGAGGTAAATGCACCGATTGATGCTGAGGTATGGGAACGACTTTGACCTTGGTACTGCTCTGACTACTCCTATAACGAGTGTGATATCGGGATGGAATGAGTGATGAATGTAATGACTTGCAGGCAAGAGCACATCTACAGCGACTATGTGGAACATGGATCACTTACGAGAAAATGCAGTGAAGTCTGGAAAACAAGAAACCATGACTAATCATCTACAAAACGGTAAGAAGTTGGTTCGCGAATGCTTTGTCTTTGTCTATGCTCCTTGTTCTTTCAGAGGTTGCAAATCAGGCATCAGACTCCCCTCAACAAGGTAATGTTTTAACTTTAAAAAAAAGGAAAGTATTTAAAACTTCCTAGCCCAGGGAATAACGTAATAATCCCCACGTGTTATTGTTCGTAATTATGCTTTTCTTCTATTATGCAAACTTCTCGTATAATCCGCGGAAGAAAATCTGTTGATAATAATAATACTGAGTTTTGGAGTCTTCTAAGAATATGAACGAAAATTGAATCATCCGTCATCTGTCTTTGCACTGAAGGTGCTAATGAGCATTTATAGCCTACTCAACAAAAACCAATAAAATATCGCTACTTTTGTTGAGCGTAGGAATAATATTCGTTAGATCCTGTATTGCTGACCATTTTCTAGCTATAACTCACAGCAATCATCTATTGTTTGCAGATGCTGTATCTCGGGAATCAGATCCACCGTATGCAAGTGAGTTTGTTGTTACTTTTCAGTTTCTTTATCTGTAATTCATCATTGTTCTTTGGTTATGTACTATGCAGAGTGGGAAAATACAACAGTGAATCCAGCAATGGATCCTCCGAAGCCGGGTGAGTGCTCATAATCAAGTATTCCTCTTCCTTACCCTCACTGTTGAGAACTGACGTATAAACCTCCTAATTCTCGTGTTTCGCAGAAGAAGAAAATAAGCCACTTTGTTGGTCGTCACAAGCTCGGCCGACTTTTTCTCCAAAAATAAAAATTGCTCTTTAAGAGTTATTCTCTTTTTGCATTGAGGAGATTAAAATTTTTATAGCTGTTATATACTTACTTTTTTTATCATCTAATAAATGTTGCTTTTAAAGGTTCTCTCTATGTGCAATTTGCTACTTCAATTTTATCTAGCTGTCAGTGACGAATAAGCGTGTGCTCTCGCACACCCGCCTTCTTCTTCTGACTTGGCTCCGTGTGATTTCTTCGGTTTTCCATGGGCCAGGCTAGAACTCCGTGGGAAGCGTTTTGAGCCTGCCGAAGACACTGACGATGCTTTCCGAGATGTTCTTACGAACATCGCTCTTTCAGAGTGTCCAGCTGCTTTGAGAAGTGGATCGAGCAAACTGTTCATTCAGTCTAGTGGTGTCTGACTATTGATGTTTCTGAATAGTGATCAGATATAAAACATTCAAGCTTGGTAAGTTTGATCGATGCCTGCTCACGCATACATCTACAGTTAAAAACTTTCCAAGTGCTCAAAACAACTGCAATATACAATATTGATTCATCAATATTAAGAAAAACATTTAAAGGTATTCAAAAATATAGTTAGCCTCAGCGGCCAAAACGGTTTGCACTTTGAAGCGTCAAAGTTTGCATTATAGCCTAATTCTGCAATAACACATCTGTAAATATCTACGAAAATGACACCTAAATTGTCGGATGAGCAAGACGGATCAATGAAATTCGTTAGATCCTCAATTGCTGCCATTTTCTGCCTATAAACTCTTATCAATCATCTTTCGGCTGCAGATGCCGCATCTCAAGTGTCTGATTTATCGTATGCAGGTGGGTTTATTGTTACCTTCAGCTTCTTTTTCTGTAACTCATAATTCTCCTTTGGTCATGCAGAGTGTGAAGGTGCAGCTTTGGATCCTCATCAGACTGGTAAGTGCTCATTATCCAGTATTACTGGTCCTCATTTCCATTGAAAATGTGTAAGCTTCTTGAACTCTGACATTCAAAAACACGTTGTATTAGAACATTTATTCAAACAAAATTTACAAAAAGGAGTCTATTTCATGTCCCACACATGAAATTGGTGCGCCTTCTGCTGGCAGGCCTACATGGTCTGAAGACAACGCAGTTTCTGTCCTGTGCAACATGCTTGAACAAATGCTTTGAATCTCGGAAGCATTCCAGTGTAGTATGTAACCTTGGACGTCCAGGATGGGAAGCCGCTCCATGTTGTGAACTACGCGCTATCGCTTTATCAACAAGTTCGATGATAAGCTCTCGTTTGAACTGTTCGATGCTGACTCTTCTGGTTGCATTTTCTCTTGTCACACGGTAAAAGACAAAAGCATTGCAAAGTGATACTTTCAAGAGCCACAGAAACACTCTTTTCCACCACTTCATGGCTTTCCTGAGAAACTGAGCATGATATGAAGCACTCTGATCAAGACGATCGCATCCGTTCATAGAATAACTGTAATTTTTCACGACTTCTGGTATTTTCACTTCACAACCTCGTTTCTTCGTGACTGTGACAAACTTTGTAGTTGCTTTCGTGGACACAGGAATGCATGGTTTCTGCGCTTTCTTGTCCCTCCAGGTGACACAAAGAGTTTCTCCATTTGCGGTTCGATACCATCTGGATTCTCTGTGACCAAGTTTGAGGCTTTTCGATTCAGAAGGGAATTTGCGTCTGTTAGGCATCAAGGTACCTGTGTTGTATGTTTTATGATCAGGAATAACACGAGTCACGAATAAACACCACTTAGATGTTATTGTGATAAGAAGCCGCTGCAACCGGCAAGAAAAATGCGCCGTCCGCAAGGAAAAAACGCCGAGCCGCTGCCAGCGGCTTGCCGTGCGGAATGGGTAAAATATCAAAATGTTGAAAAACACATAATCACCAAACATTTGCTTGTGGCTCTATTTTTTTGCTAATCTTGCGTGTCCAATTCCTCGTCAAAATCGAAACCATCTTTCTTCTATTTCCTCCTTTTTATGCGCCACTTCATCGTCTAAGCACCACAAGTCTGATATTCATCATTATAAAATCGATGCAGTCAATTCAGTAATCAGGAAGTTATTCATGCAACCCACCTTCATACAATCCCTGACTGTGATGGAACACACGCATAATTTATAATCATCTTGCAAGTAGCTCATATTCGAGAGCGAACGGTATAGGATCTTCTACAAACCAAATATTAGTGTCTCTGAAGCTCATGATAAAATCCGGATTTATTTGCATTATTTATGCACTTTCGAAAAAATATCGGCCCAAGTCACTAGGCAGAAGCCACGACCTTTGACAGCAGCATTATTGACTCCAGCATTGTGATTACAGCAGCATTATAGTTGTTGAATTCTTGAGAATAGTGCTTGCTTGAGTCATTAAAGAGGAAGGGTAGAAACTGATCATGTGACGTCATTTTGCTTTTGCTATCATGAGTGAGCACAACAGATAGAGTAGCAACCAGGGATACGGAGTCCGACTCCGGGGTTTGATATGACTCCGGCTTTTGATAGGACTCCGACTCCGGGTAGCAAGTATATAAAGCCCAGTTTTTTGAAAAATTATCTGGTAACCTATAATTGATCATTATAAGTTTACATGAACCTATTTTTAGTGATCATTGCTGCAATAATTATCAGTCATTTTTCGATAAAAGTTTATCAAATGTCGCTTTCAGTTGCATGCATACGACTCGGCTTCTTCCATCCTCTTGATGTGTTCTTCACATGGTTTTTCTCCAGTCTCTACCAGGCAGGCAATCCCCATCCTTTTCCAAAAAATATGAGTGCACTTTCGTTATTAATATGCGCTTTAGAGGAGCCATCACACACGATTAACGTGAGGATGAGAGGTATTATGTTCTCAAACAAACTAACATTTCACTTTTATCTCCGATGTGACCTTTGGCGCGTATTTGTGATCGAGGCTGGGAAGGCTTGTCTTCTCTACTAAATCAGCGAGTAAAAAGACAATCTTTTTTCACTATCACGGCTCATTCCTCTACTATTACAAGCTTTGTATGCACTGCTGTCTCTGTACTTTTGTTTGACGGAGAAAGTTGACATCAAGACAGTGACAGCTATATGCACTGTGACGGCCCCCAGCTGTTTCCTAACCGCAACGAGGCTACGTTTCCCTGCTGCAACGAAGCCAGGTTTCACTGCCGCAACGAAGGACTCGCTATCATCTAAAAGCAAGCCGCTGGCGCGAACTCGGTCGCCTTCGTACTTTGAGGACAAGTGGTGCCGCACGCGTATCGACAATCTGCTTGTATGCTGTTCGCGGCAAAGCAAACTCGACCTGAAGATCCGTTGCTCGCAAGGAGATCGCCATTCGCCATAGTCCCAACCTGCTCACGTTGTTCCTTCTGACAAAGACTCAACGCGGCAAAGCCGTACGTGATCAATTCCAACAATACGTGAACGCTGCTCCTGGTCCTTTTAAGGGCCATGATTGTCACGTGGCTTTTTTGCGGTTCTTCGAGGCCTGCATGTCAATATCTAAATAAAGTCCGTAACAGCACGAAAATAGATAATGTGCTTGTATTATAATTATTTCGGGTCTAGTTATAGGTCGGAGTCCGGAGTCCTATCATTTGATAGTACTCCGACTCCGCATCCCTGGATACCGATCCTCAACTCAGTATTTATTAAATCCTCAATATGCAGTTTCGATTTGATTGAGTGAACTCGAGTTGAGACCCAGTACCAAATATCAAATATGCAAATTTTTGAAATTTTGAAGAAATTACCACGGAATTGTCTGATCATTATAGGAAAACAAAAGGAATGATAGCATCTGACAAACATTTCGAGTCATGACAACTTTGGAGAGGTCATGTTTGTTAAATTAGCAATTCAATGGGTTCCTAGTTCCTATCAATTTAATCCTCAGCCTCATTAGCAAGAGTATCATTCACTACCAGCCACTGAAAGAGAAAAACAAAGGAGAAAACAATAATCAAAGGCAACGATCATAATTAACTTGGAAAGATTTAAATGGGTCCACATTTTTCTTCCATCATTCAGATTCAAGAAATGAAACATAAATTTAGTGAATCTTAAAATTGTGTCTATGAAAATTGTGTTAAACTTGAAATTTCAACCAAAGCACAAAAAGATCTCAACTTTTCTGTGAAGATTTGCATTATAATGCGGTTCATAAAATATCCTTGATAATCAACTTAATTTCAACTTAATTCACATACGTGTTAGTAAATATTCATTCCTTTTGAAATCTAAAAACACTAGGTGACATGCCACGCTTAATTACGCGTAATTCACGCGTAAAATACCAGTAATTACACATGACACTAAACATCCGTGGCTATGCGTGACGTTGCTGCAACATCTGTCGGCAGTCCTGTTATATAGACGTTTTCAAGTTCAGCGATCTCTTGGTCTAGAAATTGAGCCCATCAAGTGTAGTTGGAAGTCCGCAAGAAAGTCATCAGGGTCACCAAAGCACCCAGAAAAGGTGTTGATAATGCAGGTCCCAAGTGTATATGGACATCAAAGTCTGAGCAATTTTCGTTAGGTATTCATGTAAAAAATGCGTGCTACTAAAAAAAAGCTCAGTGTTCACTTTGAAATGACTTGATGTGATTTATCCATGAAATTAGCCTCCAGGGACTTACTTCAGGAGGTATCAAAAGTTAAGATTTTCTTCAAGATTTGTTCTCTTTGTTTGTTTGCTGTGCTTTTTGTTAGATATTTTGTCAACAGCTTTGTTACCCATACATATATGTCAAGGCCTTTTCACTGAACAGATGGCCATACATTTGCCATCAAAATTGAAGAAAGCCCGAAAGCGTTGTCACTCAGTTGACACCATGTGGGCGAGAGAGACAGGACGACAGACGAACGAAAGAAGGAGCACAAGAAGGCTGTCAGACCCCTGGACGTGGACCGCTCAGAGGTATCCGGTCTCACGTGCGAAAGTGACCACGTAATTGACATTGACGTGATGGAGATTTTAGCCTAAATGGAAGACGCGTGTGGTCAAAGAAGGACTGTGGACACAGAAACTTGGATCTTTCAATCGTGTCAAACATGGCATTAGTGACCAGTGGAACTGTTTTTGACTTTCTCCTGACTTTTGCCTTTTCTTGTAATTACTTGTCTCTCGTTTCAGTATTATGTCTTTTCCGATCTTTTAACTTTGAGAAAGTTTCCTGCGTTATTAGAATCCAGCTGTCTGTGATATTGGTTGACAATATCATAGAACATTAGTATTCATTTGAGGACGTTGCTTGTTATTCTCATTCGCCTGAAGATAGCCTCCTGCAGTGGCTGAAAAGCCTCCCTAAACAAATAAAAATTAGTCCATAACATCTCTTGCTTTCGGGCTTTACTCAAATTATGATAGTGATTAGGCCATCTCCGTATAGGTAAATATAGCACTGAAATAGAGTTTTACTTCCAAATCACTGAAATGGTCACTCTTTTGGCGTTGCACGCTGGTGAGCTAATTTAGATTTGGGGTATCTGTATTTGTCTAGGAACCACTTCTCTGACATCTTTAATTTTCCCTCAGGCACATATCTGCCTCTTTGGTTACTTAACATTTTACATTGCCATGTCGTAGGCGCTTTCCATAGCGACAGCAATCTAATCTATGCAATTAAATACATTCTCTATGCTAATGGTGTGGCATGCAAATCATGCATTGCAAAATTAATGAAGACCTGTGAAACAAGTTATCTATAGTTAATGTACATTTCCTTGGTGGCACTAATGCCTTTCGTTAGAGAAGCTGAAACAGATGCTGTCTGCCAATTGTTGTTAGTCACGTTAATGTGATATTATATCACTAAAAGTCAAATCATCTGCGGAATCGCTTGCTTGTTCTTTTTGGACAGACACAGCCTTTTTTATTTGAAGCTCATTCGGATTTGACGGAATATCCCATTCATCTGCAAGAATTGGCAGCTTGTACATCCAAACTTCCAGCGTGCGTAGGTGTGTATCTACAAAACATCATCGCTTTGAACAGTGCTACAGATTTTGATCTGCTAGCGCTATCTGTAAATACAATCAGGAAATTTAGCTGCAAATGCTTTAGCTTTGGCAAAAGTCTGTGAACTCCAAAACAAAGTTTAAATTGAATAATTCAATATTGAGTTGCATCTTAAGTAGTTCAAAGTGAGAGCAACCTATTTATGTAGGGAATTCTCCATTTCATCCAACATCAGGAATGATTAACAGGTCCAGTCTACGTCCTTTAGCATCAAAACAATTTATAATTTAGACTTGCAGCTCAAACCGGAGTAAATTTCAGATACATACGAGACATGCACGTGCAGACAGCAACTGCATTTTGATAGTTACAATGTCTTTAACCCTCACAGACCTGACTCGGGTTCCAGTGGACCCCGCAGCCATATTTTTCTATTTTACTTTTGGTGCTGAGGATTTGTCAACCGCTCATGCCCATGTAAAATCATCATTTTTAACAAAGAATCTGCATGTTATTTCATTTCAATTGAATCAGTAGGAGCATGGTAGATAGGCCAAGGGGGTCCACTGGAACCCCCTCAGGTCTCAGAGGGTGTAGAAATTCCCATGACATTTTTTTTCTATCAGATGATAAATGATTTTGTGCATGTCCACGATGGTGCATAATGAGTAAAATTCATTAGATACATTGTTTGCATCATGCTCGTGCATGTGCATTATCTTAGAGGATCGCAAAATGAGAATATTTTGTTTTCGTACATGATCGTACATGGCTGGTTGGCCTACATGAACAAATCAGAACAAACAATGTTCAAAATGAAAGCTATCATTATATTTATAGTTCAACACTAAGAATTGGCAAAGTTTTCACAGCAGTAATTGATGAGCTTGAGATCTCCACAACTGTTTTGAGGGTCTAAAACTGCAGTAATTATGGCTCATTTTAGACGTATGGATAAATTTGAAAATACGGCCAATGTAAGGGTTATGCCCCATGGAATAAATCAATGTCATTAATATCAACTGTCTGAGGCTTTATGGTGACAGCAAACATTGTAAAACCGACTCTTAAAACAACTGATGCTGTGCTAAATGTCACTGATTTACAAAAAACATCACATTCTCTCATGTGTTTACTGAGAAGGCTGAAGGACACTCAAAGGATTAGTTTTATCGACCTGTTAAACGCAAGCATCTTTGTTTTGCTTGAAATCAACTTTCCTAATGGTTTGATATCGATTTAGGCAAGTAAACTAAGAATATGTAAAAGAGGTTCACTGGACCCCCCAGGTCTCAGAGGGTGTGAAAAAGTTCATGTCTCTGAGGGTCAATAATTTAATGATAATGTGGATCCAGGTCAATATTCAATGATTCCATTTGCCCTGTGTTTTCAAAATGTATTAATTGCTAATTAATACTTGTAGACAAGCTCAGGCGAAATGTCAGTCAGTGCGTTAAAAAGTAGCATTCAATGAATTCTCGAGGAAATAGCACAATATAGGCTTACTAATTGTACATCTCAAAACAGCTTGCTATTTTCGCACCCACATGTATGTATTCATAAGAATACTACTACAAAGTAGGCGTGGTAGAGGAATGCAGAAAAGATATATCTCAGAGTCACTTTACTTAAATGCATGCATTTTGTAATAATGCATGTATTTGTAAATGCTTATTTTGTATAATGTCTATCTATCAAATTTGTGTCAATTTCACAACTGAAGTGATTATGTAATTGATATTTCTCCCGTCAATTCGAAAAGAGAGTAAGAGTTATCATCACTGAACTCATCATCATTGTTAACATCTCACTGTTGTACAATCCTCTTCTTCTCGGGGCCTCTTCTGATGATAGCCTAGGAAGAATCCAAAATCAATTAGACAAATAAAGTAATTACCATCTTTTTTTACTTGGCTTTTCAATTAATGCTTATGAGACCATTCATTCTCGCTTTGTTTGCCCACTCACTCATTCACAAGTTCGAATATAATGATCTGAACATCAATTATTTTCTAATTATAATTTCTCGATTTCCAATAATATTCCATCATTGTGATATCAAGAAACTATATATTTCAATATATAGCTATAATGCGCAGTCAAAATCTGATCGATAAATGTCTCCTAAAATCTGCATAAAAATAGAAAGTTGCTCAGTTTATGCCTACATCAAAATATTCATTGAAGGTTTCTCCATTCAAATAAAAATAACCTACTTTCGATCTACATGTAGTTTCCAATTCAACTCCAGCTAAAAACAGAATATCTGTCATCCATGACAGGTCTGCCAACGTTCAATCATTTGCTCTCACTCTGACTTATCCGGCACCTTCTATAACTGGCCTTTCTTGACTAGGCACAGAGTGGGCCAGATGAATGAAGGCTACATTCTTTCAGTTCCAAAACCCCAGCCATGATGTGAAGGATGATATACAAAAACTGTATGTTATTTCAGTTCAATTGAATCACTAGAAGTATGGTAGATAGGCCAACGGGGTCCACTGGAACCCCCTCAGGTCTCAGAGGATGTAGAAATTCCCATGACATTTTTTTCTATCAGATGAAAAATGATTTTGTGCATGTCTACGATGGTGCACAATGAGTGAAATTCATTTATTCATTGTTTATATCATGCTCGTGCATGTGCATTATGTTAGAGGATTGCAAAATGAGAATATTTTGTTTACGCACATGATCGTGCATGGCTGGTTGGTTAAAACCCTATCCATACCGGGCTCTGAAGCGCATCGCCATCCCAGGGGGGGGGCGATTCGGCCCCTCCCCCTCCTTAACTTCTTAAGTACTACTCTGTTGTACATGAAATTTCAGCGTAGGATATTCTGCGTGTGATCTTTCTAACGGTGGTATCTGTTTTTTTTTATTCGTCCATCTTGATGCTTTAATTTGCGATTTAAAATTTGAACTTCAAAATTAAGCGGATTTTTTTATGTTTTCTTCTCATCGACTGCAGACATAGATTCAGTACTTTTAGTTCAATGACGTTTTTGTGATACTCTAAACTTGTTTGTCTGCACATCATGAATTTAAATTCAAAATTTGAATATGTGATATTGCTTTTATACTGTAGCCTGTAGTATTGCCTAGATCTTGATTAAATTTTTGGATGCAGATTTTTAGATGACCCTCCCAAATGTTATAGTCATTTTATACCCTTTAAACATCATGAACAGTCGGCCAGAATTTGAAATTTAAATTTGAAACTTGAGCAAAAATTTGATTTTTTAGAAAATATTGTTGTCAAACTTTCACCAGTTACATGTGGGCTCCGATTTATGGACACCTAGTTGTGATGTGATGCAAAAAATTGATATTCAACTTGCTTTGTCAAAACTTAGTACACCAGATGTTTGCAAAATCAGGCAAAATTCAGACATTCAAAAAATGCACTTTTCAAAACGGGCCATAAATTTAACTTTCCCATGAACCAAATGCAACGATTTTCGGCGAAAAGCTGGGAAACACCCAGAAACTAAAAGTCACAAAAGCCTGGGTCAATCAGTTCAGTTTTAAAAGCTCCACAACAAAAATGCGACAGGGGGGCCGAATCGGCCCCCCCGTATGGATAGGGTTAATATCATTCATAGATATTATATCTAAGAGATTAATGAAGTCTCTAAGACTGAGAGACAAATATAAAAGTTGTTGAACTTAGTGCGCTTCATACTATAGTTATTGTCATATGAATTATGTTACTTTGGATACTTGTATATTCATATATTCGACGATTTCTAACGACTCTCATAAGGTTCTGGTTAATACGCGTATTTTAGCACGCACTATGCTATCAACTATCAACCAAAATGGTATTGTGCAGATAGTTTGCCCAGCATATAGAGAGTCACCATATACGGTCTCGGTGAATTGGGAATGGAGTGCTCGTGATCCACAGACAGGTGAGTACATCTAAAACGGAGCAACATTCCCGGGGCACCTTGACCTTATCCATACGGCACTCTGAAGCGCATCTATATCCCGGGGGACGATTCGGCTCCTCCACAGCTTCTGAGGAACTGCTTCGCATGTCATGACATCTACGCTACAGCATCTTGGGTTGTGAGCCTCCTGTTGGACGTATTCCTTTGCATTAACTCGGTCATCTTCCTAATAAAAATAACAACACAAAATTTCAAAATCATTGATTTGACAGATTTTTGAAGTTTCACCGAATTTCGGCTGTAAGTCTCCTAAGCGATTGCTATTTACGATTCACAGTTGCATAATGATATGTATATTGAAAATCGAGGCATTGTTTTAAACGGTGTTCAGCATATTTCTTCACTCAAACGTTTGGGTGACACTTTTTGTTCCACTCTGTCATGGAGGCTGAATAATTTTGATAATGTGATTATATCGGCTTCAAGGAGACTTTATGGGTTGAACAAGCTTAGGAAGCTTTGTAACGAAGAGCGATTTCATGCGCATTTACAATTCAACGGTGAGAATGTCTCTGGACATCCTGCCAACGATAAATCACGTTTATGTAAAATGCAAGATCGTTTTTATCGACTATTTTGTGGCTCTGATTGCACCAGTGTGTGTCTGCCCTCGTTAGACCTTCGTCGACATAATTAGACAATGAAACTCTTTCGTTTGACCCTTTTTCCCAAGCACGTCCTCCATCGACTTTTGCCGCAGAGATCGACGCGGTCAAATAGGTTTATTTTCCCCATTACTTAAAGTGCATACCGGAGAATTGCTTTTTTTGCTTATTGTGCATCTTTTTACAATAGCAATGTTGTGCGTTGATGACTTGTACCGACCCATTACTTATCACTTGTAATTTTGAATTCTTTTTGGAAAATACATGTATATACATCTATTATTATTATTTCGTTGAAAGTTATCACACAAAATGCCTTGAAAAAGTGGCAAAATTCAGACCTCAAAAAGTGCACCGATCTTTGGTGAAAGTGTGAAAAAAGATGCAACTGAAAGTCACAAAAGCCAAGGTCGAGCGGCTAAGTTTTACGTGTCACACACCAAAAATGCGTGCGTATTCGTCCCCCCCGGTATGAATAGGACTATTTCTAAGCGAATTGCACAGAATAACATGAAAACCGCATTTAACTCGCTAATTGTCGAGTTATAAACATTTTTGCAAAGCACTGAATCCATAGTTAGACTCCTCCTAGTCACCCCGCCATTATCAAAGGTAGTTTTCTCGCTATGAGAGCTTCAGGAGCATCAGATGGCCACTGCTACTTCAATTCTGATTTGCATGTACTGTATAATAGTACTTCTATTCTGCTGATGTCAAACATCAAATCATCTGTTGAAACCCTGATTTGCAAAGTGAATCATTGGATGCATGGACAGCATGGTGATGTTTTTCTAGATGTCTATGATAACGGTTGCAATAAATACTGGTGCATCACGTTTCTTTTGAAATTTAGTACACGTGTGCGCAGCTTATGACATCACATGAGTTTGAATCACAGCGAAAAGCCTTGGCTGACCACACAAGTTGAGTTGAAAAAAGTTGCTTTTTGTGAGGAAGAAAGTGTGGTTCTATCTACGTGACATGCATTATACATACTACCACGAGTAGGATAGGACATAGGGCGACGACAAAAGTAGCACTTAAAATCCACATCGATGAAGTCACGATATATTTTTACAAAACAGGCATAAATCATGCACAGTACGTCTACTCTGCAAAGACTGAAGATTGAGTAAGCATTGAGTATGCAGATTTGCATGTAAAAGTTCAGAAATGTCTCTTCTATCACAACTTCACGTATGCACAGTACAAAGTTTCTCAGGCGATCCCCATACAAGTCACTTTCAATTTCTAAAGAATCAAGATTTTCACAATACTCCTCAAACGTTTGTAGATGAGGTCATCCTTGTTGCGGATCATTCAGATGCAGGTAAGCACATTTCAGCGCAAGTCACTCGAGTTTTTACTCATAATTTTCCTTCACTTGCAAGCATTGGTCTTTTGTATATCAGAGTCTTCACAGGGAGTTGGTGAGTAGTCTACTTTAGCCTTTCTACAGTTTACTTTGCAACATAGGTATTATGGCAGTCCTTCATCTGCAGATGTGGATATCTCGGAATCAGACCCTCCATATGTACATGTGGGTAAGTTGAGAAAATGATCTATATTGTTTAATTAAACCTTTGAATAATAATCCTCTTTCGTTTGCAAGAATTACAATCGCATCTTCAACACGACGAAAGTAAGCACTTTATTCATTTACATTTGTCGTGCTTACTTAGAAAGTAAAAGCCATTTACAGTCTATGCCTTGCTGATTATTCTTTATTGTATGGGTATATTTATCACAATCAACGAACATCTGTTTTTCTTCAACCCAACATTCGCTCTAATCTAAGGATATCCTTCGTCCAACGACACATATTAGAGTGCTCTGAAATAGACAGGTTTTTGGCCTCTTCCAGCCTTACTGGGGTTGCAATGTTAGAAAATCTAATATGATCCACCCAGGTTCGCTATCAAATAAGTCATTATGGGATCTCTATGTACTGTATTCTCAACAATTCAACGAGTCTCAACAGTTAGTCCGAAAGCTGAGTGAGTTTCTTCAGGGAGCGATGCCGAAAATGAGACATTCACAGAATGGTGTAAACCGCATGCCTACAACGAATCTGCGCGCCTGCCGAGTTCTACCGGGTTCTCTCTTCTTGTCATACAAGATCAAGGATGACAGCGTGCTAATCCAGTGCGACGCAGATTGCAGTTTTTGATAAAATTGAAGTTTTCTTTGATAAAGCTTAACGTACTAAGTTTAGATCCACAATTTTTGATATGGAATGTCTTCAAGTCATTTCCTATCGTGTTCATGCACTCCTGTCTATGAAGCTAAGCACCGCAAGAATTGGCAAGTCTCCTATTGTCGTCAAACACAAGCATTTTAAGCAAAATAAGAAGCATGATAATAACACATGCACAGCATAGGAAATGACCTGAAGACATTCCATCTCAAAAATTATGTCTCTAGACTTAGCATTTTTAGCGCAATAAGCAGAAATATGCGAAAACATTGAAAATTTCAGTTTTACCAAAGAATGTAGTCTGCGTCTCATTAGATTAACATGCAATTTTCTTTGATTCTATCTGACAAGAAGGGGAACTGGGTAGAACTCGGCAGACGCGCAGATTCTTTGTAGGCATACGGTGTACACCATTCTGTGAAAGTCACATTTTCGGCATCGCTCCCTGCAGAAACTCGTTTTGGATGCCTGACATACTTTGCCATAGGAACAGAACTCTATACATGAGAGGACATAGCTCCTCCATATTTTCCTGAAATGCAGACATGTTCGCCGATATGCCATCTCTCCGCCAATATACATATTTTCGAAAAATGCCGGTTCCAAAAACCACTGCAATGGTTTTTGGCGCACTGCCAGCAGTACCTCAGCAAATAATACTTTTCATAGTTGTATTATTTGCCATCTCACTCTGTACCATGGATTTGCTTCATGCTGAAACCCCAGTCACAGTCGAAAAATATCAAAAGTGTTGACTTGTCTGTGTTTTTATGAGTATGCAACATTTTCATTTTGTTATGTCAATAACTTATCGTGATGTTTAGAATATTTATTCAGCAAATACACAATATTTACTGACTTGCTTACATGTACTTAATATCATTGATTGTCTCCCATAGATAAGTACATGTATACGGATGCGATCATAAATGATTGAGTGCCCAGGCGAGCGGCAAAACCACAATAAATAAACTCAGAGCAGCATGTTTTGTAAATATTTAAGCTAGTTTAGGTCATTCCGATTCGTACTGACGAGCCCTTGTAGGCCGATACACAGAGTCTATGTCTGCCAAAGAATTTCTTTGTTTAAAATGTCTGTGTCTAGAACATCTTTCTCTTCTATGTCCCGTCGAATTTGCACTCTCTCTTTGCACTTATTCTTTATCATTCTCTACGCTTCTTTATCCTGACTTTTGATGAATCCTGATCACTCAGCAATTTATTCAGGATTGCCGAAATATAATAACCGTTTTAATTCATTAATTTCAGGCTGTCTAATTTGAAACAGTGAAACACTAAGCTCATTTCATAATTTTCAGAAGATGTCTGCTATGAACGTTCTACATCTGTATGCACAGTAAAAGAACATCAGCCACTGGATCATCCACTGGGAGCGGGTGAGTCTTCACACATTTTCTATTGTAATTGTATTCAACATTTGTTTTAAAATGCTGAGACGGTTGCAGACGCAGTATATTGGCCATCGGATCCTGCTCTGGCGGGAGGTGAGTAATTCATTTCTCTGTGAACGCTTAGCGATAGCTATATAAATTGAACACCGCATGGGTGTGGACAACGAGTAGGGATTTTTGTCCGATGCAATTTTCCGGTCATGTCAAAGGAGCTTCATATGCAATCGAATGCATAGTCTAGTACTCAAATGAATAGAAACTTTTTCAATGATCAAAATTTCATTAAAAACTAAGGTTCTACAAACAAGTTGAATTAATGTGATATATGTATTATTTTCGTGTATGCACAAGCACGAGCGTATTTGTATAAGTATATCAGATTCAATATGATTTTTCTCAGAAAATTAATGAATTTTCCCTTCAGATATTGGGTCATGTAAAATTGCATGATACTCAGTTTACTTACAGAGCGTCCGAAATCTACTGATAGTTTCCGTCAACAAATTGTCTGTAGTGCGCATCATTACGCGCTATACATGTAATTGAAACCGGCTCTGTCCGTCAAGTATCTATCGGATCTGTGATTTTGCTTCAGGCGCGAGCCTACTTTCGCAGAATTTTTTCTACATGTACAGCGTATCAGGGTCATCAAGAATATGAGTCATAACAGTGACATATAGATGTACAAATAGTAGCATACGTATTATCTTTCAATTTCTATTGAGGTCTTGCTTATGATGCAAAATTGAGTTTAGGGAGGCTATCCTCATTTAACATAACGCACTCGACTATTGAGGAATGTTACTTGGAAGAGGCCAAATGCAATGCTTATATGCTAAAACTGCAACCTTTCCTTGATAAATCTGCTTTTAACCCATTTAGCGCGGAGTTATTTTCAAAAGTTCAGTTTTATACTAATGCAATTTGCATGTGTTTATTTTGCTATTAATCGCACGATGTTAGAAGTTGTTCATCATTCCTTCGACAACACATTTTTGCGCTTCAGGGGACTGCACAATGTTGTCTCAAAAACTTCGGGTCAAAGACGCTAAAATGACGTGAAATGAGTTAACTCTTACTTTCTATTCACTTTAAGCTGTTATTCGATAGCCTATATCGTCTACGTATACCGCTAACTTCATTGATATTCATTTGATCATGGCGACCATCATGCTTATCATCATTTTAAATCCAATGAAAATGCCCGCATTAGTAATGCATGCACCAACCTTGAAGCATTACATGTGCCTATGGGAAGCATGCATTAAGAACAATTGAGAAGATAGTGTTGATTGTTGTATCAAGGAGTTAACTCGCCATCGACAGTGAGCGCATTAAAAATCGTATATTAGTATATTACACTTTGACAATTTTATATTAACTTTGAAGAAATTCAAAAGTCTAAGGGATGTCAAAGCGATGCATTTTTCATCGCTCATTAAGATTCAATATTTGAATTGCTTTCAAAATATGACTGAGATTTAGAGAAATGCTGTGTATTTTAAGAAATTGAACTTCTCTCTCTTCTAGACGGAGAAAAGATATTAGTTTTCTACAATTCCGTCGACTTCGCTCCGGATGCATCTGTCACTGAAGTTGAGGGTGTCGGTTACTATGAGTGGTCGTTTCCTTTCGTTAAATGCAAGATACCGTCTCTTAAGCCGGGATGGCTGCGGTTTTCAGACGTTTCCGAGGCCATATCGCCAGTATTTGGTGGCGCGGACATAAAGAGGATTCGTCAGCGGCGAGGCGCTCTGAGAGGATGGTTTCAGAGAAATAGGACAGTAGCGCGGATCACCTCTACTCGCGATGACGAGGTGAAGAGGTTAATGGAGGAAAAAGAATTCGCCGATGGAAAGGGAACTATTTACTTACCCGATCAGGCAGGAGATCCGCGGCCAAAACAGGTCACCGCAGGTGGAAGAGTTTTCATCTGCGGTGGTAGAAGGACTATTCTTACCATCTACAAGAGTTGACGGCTTATTCGCAGATCTTCCTATGTAAAATATGTGTATGAGCGACTTTTTTCTCATTGCCAGTTTTGTCCTGTTGAAGCTGCAAGCTTAACTGAAATCTTTTCAAATCTGTATTATGACTTCTGCACAGGGATTGCAACCAGAGATGGAAACGGGTCAGGTAGTGTGACCCATGACCCGCATAGTTTCAAATTTCTAGATCCGTGACCCACAGGTCCGCAGATCTGTCCCGGGTCAGCAACAAAAGGCTGAGACCCATGACCCGTAATTGTTCAAAAAAAGTATATGAACTGTTACTTATATTTCATCTATCTCATAGCAATATACTGAGACTTTGTTAAAAGATTACTGATGTGAATGCACGCTCACGTAGCAAATAGACTACCAGCAACAATTTGATATTCTTATTGTTAGAACAAGCTATATTTCGAAATTACAGTCGCCCGAACACGTTTCTGCTAGTTTATAGGCCTATCATTGTCTCCTCCACGCTTAAAAAGTTAACAAAAATAGTTTATAGCATTCTGTTTTATAAGGATCAATGCCTATCGATAATCAAAATGAAATGGGGATCAAGTTGATGAGATATAATAATCAAATCAATATATTTCGGTTGTTAATTTTTTCCTCTGTCATGTGTGTGACTAAACTGACCTTATAGTTTTTCATTTAGTTATGTTAATTCAATAAAATAAGAAAGTTGAGCAGCAAAGTCGAGCAAAGAAGCAAAGTCGAGGTTCATAGAAAATTAGTTCTTCAAGAATGGAAGTATTGTGAAATTGTCCGGCATAAATGCTATGCTAAACATATTAGGGCCTACCGTAATTCACGTAAAGCGATAGTGCATGTAGCAAAATAGTAAAAAAATTATTTTTTTTCGGAGCACAATCTGGGGGCAATGATCGGCACTCAGAAGAGAAAACGACCAGGCATTGTTGTTGCTAAATGTGAGGTGGAATGAATTCTCTGATATGCGTAAAATCATCCAAAATTTGATTTAATTGTTTGCAGAGTAATCTTAATGATCTATACATAAATGTGTGACCGACGTGACCCATAACGTCCGTATTATTAACCTCTGAATGATTTATTTTCTAATGATTTCTAAAAGATTTACAGCATGTATATTTACAAGGGCAAAGGCGTATATGAATAAGAAATACACGCATATACAAGGTAACTTATATGTATCTTAGCGTCCGATTGAATAGAACAGCTTTTAGATCATGTTTGAGAAAAGTGATCAGTGAAAATATAACCCATATAGTAAGTTATGCTCGTTATATTATAGACATTATTATAATGTTTCCAAAACTAGCCTGTAATATTAAATTGTAGTTAAGTATTAAGTTCCACATTAAGTATTTAAGTATTTGTTTCCACTAACTAAAGACGACAGATGCAATGATTCGCCTGAAAATGACTGACCTGCACTAGACCCGCAGGGGTCACGCGGGTCTGACTACAGACCCGTTTCCATCTCTGATTGCAGCGGTTAACCGGTTAAATAGAAATATTTATCTTTTATGAAAATTCAACCAAGCATCCCAACACCAATCCATTATAAAATAAGTATGTTGTATATCCATGACCTTCACATCCAAAACGTTCACAGTTCAGGC
Source organism: Prostheceraeus crozeri (assembly GCA_907163375.1). Classification (NCBI taxonomy): domain Eukaryota; kingdom Metazoa; phylum Platyhelminthes; order Polycladida; family Euryleptidae; genus Prostheceraeus; species Prostheceraeus crozeri. The sequence goes on along the minus strand of CAJQUW010016872.1, from coordinate 4,627 downwards.
TACATCGGCGAGTAGTGAACGCTTGTTCTCGGCGTATGGAAACATATTCGATAAAAAATGAATGCGTTTAACAAAGGAAGCGGCAAAAGGCAATATTACACTAGAACTCTGATTGAGCAAAAAATCTATCACTTCTTGACAATGAGTCAATACCTTGTTTTTGTTTCATTAACATCAAAATATTGGTTTAATCAAAAAATATATGTTCTTCGAATCAGATTTATAATAATAAAAGAAAAGTACAAGGCGAATTTTCGTGTCTTTACAGCTACACGTCGTTCAGTTTTGGCCTCACGACTATCCAACTACGATGCTAAATGGAATCCCAACTATGATGATGCAAAATATTATTCTGATGAAAAATTCTACTAATGGATAAGTAGGTCTACGTACATGCAAATGGATGCTTGATTATAATTCGCTCGATTAGTGAGTAAACACATGTTAAGCTCTAACGTCAAGCATAGTTCAGGTTTTTGACTGATTTTGGCATATTTGATCGGTTAACCGGTTAATTGGCATTTTTAACCGGTTAACCGGTTAAGCGGAAATTTTAACCGCAGCAATCCCTGCTTCTGCACCATTCCTTCCAAATTGTGATGACGGGACGATTTTCCCCTGTCGAAAAATTGCCCTGGTTTTCCAATACTTTGTGGTCATTGATGTATGTGATTTACTGCAAATAACTTAAGTTATGCACATTTCTGATATGCTGTTAAAACAATTTTGATTTTGGCTATTTGGAAGGTTCAATAAATTACTTTTATTAAAAGAACACATTTCCAAAACTGTGAATATTTCCCTTTTTGCATGATGTGATGGCTTCAACTACTTTACCTCGGTTTGAATTGAAATATTTCAATTATATAACTATATCTATAACTATATTCTTATATAACTAAATATTTCAATTATCCATGAGCATATGCAAGCGTCTGAAATGTCTGTACTTCATCGACACTGCAGACCTTAGATACATTAGTGGTAATTCAAGTATGTGTAAAATTATATCTTATGCCAAAATAGCAATGGGAGTATTCTACAATGTCAATCTTTTACTCATTGTTGCAGTCATTGTCACTTTTCTGCAATCAGTTATGGAATGTGACTTCATATTGTGGAAAACTAGGCGAAGTTGAATTGAATGAATCCCAAGTTAATTGCTTGAGTTGTATTCAGTCAGCAAATATCAATTCAATATCTAGAGTTTTTATTGATTAATTTTATCATAGTCTAGTCGTAGCATTATTCAAAGATGAATTTCACCATTGCTAAAGAAGCGAAATTACTCCAAAAAATACAAATTCAAATTTTGAAACGATAGTTCAAGCGTGGGAGAAGCAATATTCAAAAAACATTTACCATTTATTCTGCCATCCCGAAACCCATTGCAACATACATGCGACAAATATATACAAAATAAGGTTGATAATGAAAACGTAGATTAAATGAATATCCAAAATTGCAAACGCAAGGAAAAGTCATGTAAATCCCCACCGGTTTCACCTGTTGTGAGTAATGGGAAAAAGACCGGACCAGGACACCATAAAATCAAAAAAAATAGTACTTTTAAAAACGACATAAATTCATGAATTTAGTCCCTTTTTCAGGTTTTTAAGACCTAAATTCATGAATTTGGTTCATTCAAAAAGTACCATTTTTTTCAAAAATGGTACTTTTAAAAACGACATAAATTCATGAATTTAGGTCTTAAAAACCTGAAAAAGGGACTAAATTCATGAATTTATGTCGTTTTTAAAAATACCCAATTTTTCAAATTTTTCAAAATCTCAAATTTGAGAATTACAATTTTCACCCTCAAAATCATGACCGTTCTAGGACACCGAAAATCATAAAAGTTGAGTATCTCAAATTTGAGAATTACAATCGGGCGAAGCCCTAGAACCTTCGGTTCGATTTTCATTGCTTAAATCATGACCTTTCTAGGACACCGAAAATTAGTATTTTTAAAAACGTCTTTTTAAATCCATTTTTTCAGGTTTTTAAAATATATCATGTGACTAAAATATTTGAAGGAATTGACATATTCTTAACAATAAGTTTAGGTACTTTTACAATTGTCATTCAATTGTAGAGAACATCTGCTTCTCGCATTTATGAATAAAATGCATTTCAGTGTAAGGAGCTGTGTCCTCCAACTCAAACATTTTGAAAGGAAACAATGTATGAAAGAACAAACAGCTGCTACACCCACTTAGACATTTGTAAGACGTGAAATATATAACCAGCAAATCCTACTCCGGCTGCAATGCCGTGTAACAATACACAACAACAATAATCGATATGGCTATTTCAAACAATTGTGCTGAAGACTTATTTAATTTAACAGTGTTTCTTGCCAGTGAAGGTTGTGTTAAAACGCTCTCGTCATATATTTCTCAAAATGAGACAAGATCAATTTGAAGATAGAAGGAAACAAATCGTTGCTAGGGAGGATGAAAAAATTACGGGAGGAATTGGAGAGGTATGAATTTACAGATTCTTTGAGTGATTTCATAGAGCTAAATGGTGGAGTCAATAATACAATTGTAAACTTACACAAATTCTTGTTGCATGAAAAAAGAAACAATTCACTTCCAGTGTTAATGTGTAAAATTTTTATCGGTAAGCTACATCAACTATCTTCTATCTCTTTGTGATAATGACAAGACATATTTTTATAGTGATCAATTACCGAAGTTACATTTCAATTAGGTAAAATTAGCAGAACAATTTTCCTATGCTTTGTAGGGTGTCCGTTTATATTGTATTTTTTAAAAAAATCACGACCTAACGTTATCGTGAAGATTGACTACAAAAGGATTATAATTTTCATTGTGTAAAGCAATTATGTGTCATTCCAAATGATTCCATTCTTCTGTCAAACAATGGTGCGTCTTTTAGCGACAATACTGCGCTGAAATATTCAATGGAATTTGGATGTTAAACTCAGATATTGTTATTGCGATACGGCCGCAAGACACTTTATTTTCAATGTTAAGACCATTATATTCTCTTGAATAATGGTCGCCATTCAGCTAAAAATTACTGCGCCATTCAACTAATCAAATGACGCGCTGTGAAGAAAATTTATCATTCTTTAAACCCCCATCTGTTTTAAATGCAATGTTATTTCCTCTTGCAACATGTAAATACAATAGAGTGTTTCATCCCAATGAAACCTTGTCCTCGCGTGGACAGAAATCCTATTGTTTAGAAAATTTTGTATCTGTCGGTTTTAAAAATGCAATGTTATTCCTGTTTTAAATGCAATGTTATTTCCTCTTGCACATGTAATACAATAGGAAGTGTTTTTCCATCCAATGAAACCTTGTCCTCCCGGTCGTGGGACAGAAATCCTATTGTTTAGAAAAATTGTTAATCTTATATGCAATGTTATTTCCTGTTTTAAATGCAATGTTATTTCCTGTTTTCAATCATTTTCATTATGTTGTTATATGCAATGTTATTTCCTGTTTTAAATGCAATGTTATTTCCTGTTTTAAATGTAATGTTATTTCCTGTTTTAAATGCAATGTTATTTCCTGTTTTAGAATGCAATGTTATTTCCTGTTTTCAATCATTTTCATTATGCTGTTATATGACGTCATTTTTCTCTCATCCAATGAAACCTTGTCCTCGCGTGGGGACAAATTACATGTAGTTCAATGTATCCAAATTGAATGTATGCAAAGTGGTTGTAACCAAATTGAAATATCCATGTGTTGTTTTTAATTTCTCATTTACGGGATATAATAGAAACATTGTATCTTCTATTAAAAATGAGAAACATTAGAGACTTCCAAAAAATAAACAGCAAACAAAACCACGTCAAAATTCGATATAAAAGAGAATGCTAAGCAATTGGGAATAAAGAATTTTCACATATTGATGAGTAATGAATTACTATGATAAACAAGATGTGCGAAACACTAACACAATGCAACAATGTAACGTTTAAATTTAGATTAAATTAAATCATTTCAAAATTGAATAAGTAGTAAAGAAAGACATCATTAGAGACCAGTTTTAAATCAATAGCCCCCTCCCCCAAGTAGTAAGGAAAGACATCATTATAAAAATGTTTTAAATCAATACCCCCTTCTGACTAAGTAGTAAGGAAAGACATCATTAGAGAACAGTTTTAAATCAATACCCCCCCCTTCTGACTTCTAGGGGTCCCTTAAGAAATTTTTTTATTATAAAATGAACAACATAAATGAGTTTTTAAAATTATATGGAACGCAAACTACGACAAATTTCGACCTAAAGAAAATCGCAAATGAATTAGGAATAAAGAATTTTTATGTTCTAATGAGAGACGAATTACAATTCCTAAAAAATAGGCCAACAGGAACCTTCAGTTCCCGGAATAAAGTTCCATCAACAACTGTAAATTTCATAACGAATCTTCACACTTCAGACCAAAACGGCGTACATTGGTCAGAGGACGTTAAAAATCATCAGCAGAAACTATTATTTTGGACCGCCCGGAGGCTGAGAACTATTATTTTGATTCATACGGTTTGCCCCCTACAAATGAAGTAAAAGAATTACTTGGAACGGGAACATACAATACGTTTCAAATTCAAACACCAGGCACTACCTTATTGTGAGACAATTATGT